>JAAGKR010006531.1:0-13442 GCA_011419295.1 Clarias macrocephalus
GAATAGTCTTCCTATTAATGTTCGGGACTCAGACACAGTCTCAGTGTTTAAGTCTAGGCTAAAAACCTGTTTATTTAGCGCAGCATGTTTGTAAATAGATGAGCCTTAGGTAAAGGAGCAGATCTGGGGGACTCATGGACGTAGAGTATCTGGTGAACTGGTATGTTTAGATGCTGTCCTCCCCACTCTCATTGTTCACTCAGGTTTGTTGATGGTGAGGTGATTGGTTGCTTTACATCTCAGTTCCCCCTCATGTCTGTGTTTCCTTCTGGCTCCTCCCTTTTAGTTATGCTGTTATAGTTAGTCCTGCCGGAGTCCCTGCTTGCACTTTGCACTAAATATACATTCGCCTTATACATTATGTGACTGTGACCAGACCTGTTATCTCCCCTCTCCCTCTCTCTCTTTCCCTCTCCCTGTCTCTATGTTGAGCTACACATGTCTCTCCTGAGCTGCCAGTGATCCAGACCCCCACTGCCCTCTGGACCTGTCTGACTCATCCTGGTGCCCTGCTTCTGGTTGGAGATCTCGTCACATGGAGCCCCGTGTGGTCTCTCTGGGATGCATGTGGTGACTGGGGACGGTTCCACTTTTCCACGAAGATGGTCCTGTCCTCGACTGATGCTCTACTTGAGCCTCCAATAATGAACTGGACTCAATTTGAACACATCTCCTGTTATACTAAACTTTCAATCTCACACAGTATGAGTGTTGATCAATCCCTGCTCTCCGTTATCACCCAGATGAGGATGGGTTCCCTGTTGAGTCTGGTTCCTCTCAAGGTTTCTTCCTATTACCATCTCAGGGAGTTTTTCCTTGCCACTGTCGCCCTCGGCTCGTTCAACAGGGACAATCTGATCATTTTGATTCATACATGTTCACTTCTCATACAAACTTATATAATTCTTTTGATTGTTTAAAGCTGCTTTGCGACAATGTCAATTGTTAAAAGCGCTATACAAGTAAAATAAAATTGAATTGAATTGAACTTGCATGAAGATCAGATCCCATTTAATGCAGAAAACCCTTAAATTCCAAAAGATACGCATACTTTTTCTTGCCACTGTATTTGCTCTAGGGCAGGGGTTGGCAACCAATCCAAAGCCATTTGAACCCGTTTCCCACAGAAAAGAAAACAGGTAGTCGCAAAACCATTTAGACTTCTAAAATGAAGATAAAACTGCATACAGTGGAACCTTGGATTACGAGCACAATTCGTTCCAGAACAGGACTTAAACCCCTCTAATGAGACTTGCTTTTGCTTTACACGTTTATAATGCACACGTGTGCTATTATAAACAGTACATGTGCGCTGTACACACACATACAAACACAAAATAAAGGATTCTTTATGCACACACATTTGGTCACAGTGTTATAGTAAACAGTAAACACACGCACGGATGTTGATTATACCAGTGAGAATTAGTTACATTTTTTATTTACATTTGAAAATGCTAACAAACTAAAATGAATTTTTAAAAAATTATTTATTTTCCAAAGCCATAGGGAGCCACAGCAGGGGGATGAAGGAGCCACATGTGGCTCCGGAGCCACACGTTGCTGCCCCCCCTGCCCTAGGGAAGCTTTACTTTTCCTCAAGTATAGGGTTTGTGTTAGCTGCGGTAGTTAGGCGTTAGCTGTCCACCTCTGGCTGACAGTGCTAATATTAGCTGCGGTAGTTAGAAACATAACTAACTAAACCAACAGTGTTTAATGGTGAGGTTACTCACTCTCACTCATTGTCTATACCATTTTATCCTATATTTAGGTTCACCTATCCCAGGAGGTTTAGGGCATGAGGCGGGGGTACACCCTGGACAGGGTGCCAATCCCTCACAGGGTATGCACACATACAAACGCTCAAACACTCATTCACACACTACGGGCAATTTGGAAATGCCAATTAGCCTAATCTGCATGACTTTGGACTGTGGGAGGAAACCCACCAAGCACAGGAACAGCATGCAAACTTCATGCACACAGAGTCAGGAAGAGAACCTGGCCAGTATCAAACCTGGACCCTGGAGGTCCAAGGCGACAGTGCTAACCACTACACCACTGTGCCGCCATGGCAAAGTTATTGATGCCTAATCATTAACTATTAATTTTAGGGTCTGTGAGGAGACCATCACTTTTATTCTGTGCCAGAAAGGGTTCTAAAGCAAAAGTCGGGGGATGGCCATCATTGCCTACGGCACCCAGACTTTTACCCTACAGGAATAACGCACTCTCTAACCCTCTCTAAAGTCTGGACTTGCTCCTCTAATGCCACGATCCTCTCCATCAGAGTTCTAACTAATAAACACTCTTCACAAATAAAGTTACTACTAATGACGTAGGAAGAATATCTAAACATTTTACACTCAACGTTAGCCATAATAATGTACCTGAGTCGTGGTTTTGTTGGTGTGTGGATACTTCAGATGGATCCAGCATGAAAGGATTCCGCTAGTTTTTTAGACGAAGAAACTAGCCTGTTCAGGTAAAATCTTTCTTAAGATTAAAATTCTTAATTGTTAGGTTTTAATGAAGAAGTCGTGTGTCCGAGCTAAGTTTTAAGCTAAGAGTAGAAGAGTTTAGCTTGTTGTGTCCGCTGCACCTTGATACACTTACCGGTCCGGGCCCGATCGACCGGGAGAGACACACACACACACACACACACACACACACACACACACACACGCAGGCATGATGTCTGAAGATCTCTAGTTTATTCTCAGTAAGGAGAGCAGATTTAAACGGTGCTACGTCCTGAACATCAAAAGAACCAGTGATTCACATGTCATTGATAGAGAGAGCCGGAGACAGACAGGAGAGAGGAAACACATTTACATTCTCCTGATTAAACTAAAGGGTTCTAGCAGACAAGAGCCATTTGGATGTAAACTCGTCTGGGTACAGGATATAGAAGGTGTTACTACAGAAGGCGTAAGGAAGCCCAGTGAGGGGGCTGTTCTTAGGAGCTGAACTGATTAGATTACAATGTCTTACAATATTATAAAACCTTACATTAATATAAACAGTGAAAAAGCGGTATAACTTAGACACCAATACAAACGATTAACTTTCGTGATAAACAATTACGCTACGTCACTCCAGACTGCAGTGGGCATGACCACAGATTTTCTAGTGCCAGGCCTGTAGTCAAGTCCTTTAAGTGGCAGGTATTATCCTGGCTAAAGAACATCACAAAACAGCTATTAATTCCCCTTCTGTTTGCCTACCAAGCAAACAGGTCAATGGATGATGCAGTTAACATGGGGCTGAATTACATCCTGCAACTTCTTGACTGTCTTACACATTATTATGCTGATCAATCCCTGCTCTCCGTTATCACCCAGATGAGGATGGGTTCACTGTTGAGTCTGGTTCCTCTCAAGGTTTCTTCCTATTACCATCCCAGGGAGTTTTTCCTTGCCACCGTCGCCCTCGGCTCGTTCATCAGGGACCATCTGATCATTTTGATTCATACACATTGCATACAGACTTACTTCTTTTTATTGTGTAAAGCTGCTTTGCGACAATGTCAATTGTTAAAAGCGCTATATAAATAAAATTGACTTGACTTGAATTGACTCCCCAGGGACATACGGATGGATTTTATTTGTTGATTTCAGTTCAACCTCTATTAAAATAATCCCAGACATCCTCTCCTCCAAACTCCTACAGCTTTCTGTACTCCCTGCCAGTGGATGGGAGGCTTGAGCGGCTGGTCAGAGTCTTCTCCATCTTTTCACTACCCGACACACTAAATCCACTGCAGTTTGCTTACCGTCCAAACCACTCAACTGCTGATGCTATTTCCTACCTCCTTCATACAGTACTCACTTACCTGGACACTAGAAGGTGTAATTATGTTAAAATGCTTTTCATCAACTACAGCTCAGCATTTAATACTATAATTCCCTCCACACTCACCACCAAACTGGAGCACCTGGGACTCAACCCATCTTTGTGTTACTAGATCTCTGATTTCCTAACTGGCAGACCACAGGCAGTAAGGATGGGCGGACACGTCTCAGCCTCCATCACTCTCAGCACTGGAGCCCCCCAGGGCTGTGTTCTGAGCCCCCTGCTATACTCATTGTACACCTATGACTGCGTGGTCACTACCAACTCCACCACCATCAAGTTTGCTGACGACACCGTCGTGGTGGGCCTGATCGCTGACAACAATGAGACGGCCTACGTGGAGGAGATTATGAATCTGAATTAGGAGATGAACGACCAGTCCCCAGTCATCAACGAGAGCCGAATGAAGAGAGTGGGCAGCTTCAAATATCTCGTTGTTCACATCATGCAGGACCACAGTGAAAAAGGCCCGGCAGCGTCTCTACCACCTGAGACGCTTGAAGGACTTCAGCGTGCCCTCCAGAGTGCACAGGAACTTTTACTCCTGCACTGTAGAGAGCATCCTGACGGGAAACATCACCATGCAGGCCAGACGAGCGCTACATAAGGTGGTGAGATCAGCTGAGCACTTCATCCACACCGATCTCCCTGGGCCAAGGCCAGGAAGATCATGAAGGACCATGAAGGTCATCCCAATAATGGACTGTTCTCTCTGTTGCGTTCAGAAAAGCACTTCCGCTCCCTGTAGGGCAACAGAGAGAGACTGAGGAGGAGCTTCTTCCTGCAGGCGATACGGTCTCTTAATCAGAACTCTACATAGATCTCAACTGATTGGACTTACTCCGTTTCCTTCACAACTTCACACACATGTTGAAACCAACCACACTAAACATTTGCACAGGACTGAAGGACTGAACACACAAACATATACGTTTACACATTTTGTTTATGTTTAAATGCAAAAAGACTACTTTTGCACTACTGCACTTTAAAGATGGACAATATCACCAAGGCTCATTGTTCTTTTTCACACTCCATGATCACACTGTACTGCTGCTGTCCGCACATTCCATTCCAGTTTATTTATACAGTTCTTACTTTTTACATTCTTACATTTATACATACTTCACATATTTCTACTTTACACTTTATTTCATTGTAATAAAAGATAGATTTTATTTTTTTAATTCTTTTCTATTAGCATTTATGCCTCCTTACTTCCTTTTTTCTTTTCAAGGTCACAGTCGTGTAAGCATTTCACTGTATAACATGCTGTGTATTGTTGTGTATGTGACAAAATCTTATTTGAGGAGTTTCTTTTAGCATACTGCTTTTCTCACTTTATACTAATGACTGCACATACAAGGACCCATCCAAAAAAAGTTCAGATCGGCTTCCATATTGGATTCAATCCTTGGAATGAATGTGTTGAGAAACTACTAATGAGAAACACACCAGACTTTGGGTTCAGGTGTTCTCAGAAACATTCACTATAATGATGTAAAATATATGACGATGCATGTGTCTGGCCACAGCCCCTTTCTTTCCCAACAATAACAGTGCCGTTGGGCACAATGGAGTGTGTATGTGTGTGTGAAAGAGAGAAGTAAAGGGAAAACAGTAAACCCTTTTTTAGAACAATAAGGGCTTTAATATCAAGAGATGAAAACTACATTACACTACACTGCTTTTTAAACAGCACTTCCTCTCATCCTTTATAAACATTTACAAACAGAATTACTGAAAACACAAACTGACCTAGTTATGAAAACCAAAACAGCATATTTTTTAAATAATTCTATGGCACAAATCTGACATTCAATAATAATATTATAAAGTAATAAAGTATGAGAGTAATAAAGTGTGGAGATGTAAAGGTGTGTAAACCTGCTGCACTTATAGGACACAAACTCCAGCATCCGCAACCCTTACGCAGGTCTCTTTCAGGTACACCTCATACTACATCCAAACTACTTATGTATACACACACACCATTGCAAAAGTATTGGAACACCAGAAGCCTGTTGTTATAGTTTTGTTCAACTCTTGATCAAAAGACGAGTAAGTGCCCCTAGTGGTGTAGCGGTAATGAGCTTGCAAGGTCAAATCCCAGGCGATGCCTGTCTTAGACAAAACACGTGACAGCCTTCACCCTCCCTGGTTTGTGGTTGAGCCTTGGTGGGAGAGCGCCACCTAATGACCAGTGGGAACTGGCTTATAAAAGCAGAGATCTTTCCTGGACGGCTTTGAATCAGTTCGAGTTTCTGAGCAAAGACTACAGAACTGGCCGAGCTGATACAATACTTTCAGGGGCAACTGGACTGTGTGTGTATAAAATAAAAACACAAATTAACAACCAACCAGGAATCAGCTCAGAACATGTTGCAGTATTTTAAACACAACTAATTAAATAATAACCAATAAGTGTAACATTCAATTAAGGATTTAAGAATTGTTTACAACCTCGCCCTCATCTCTCACACACACACACACACACACACACACACACACACACACACACACACACCCTGATAACGTTCACTCAGATACAAAACTTTATAAAATGTATAAAAGCTATTTAAAAAAATCAGCCTTTATACAAAAAGTATAAAGAACAATTGCTGCAAAAATGAAATATAAAAAAAATAGTGCAATAAACTGTGTGATTTTTCTATTTTCAGCATAAAAAGATTTGGTCCTGACTGATCTTTTGTTTTTTTGTCTTTTAACTATACTGATGAAGATTTTTACAATAATTGAGACATGATATTAATTCATTAACGATGATTGGGTGTGTGTGTGTGTGTGTGTGTGTGTGTGTGTGTGTGGTGTAACACAATTCAGACTGATGATCTGAGGAGAACGTACTGGACTACTGTTATATCACTGGTTTTCACCAAACTCAAGATCGTGACGCCGCCTGCAGTTTACAGTCATTAATGATGTCACAAAAGAAACTCCTCCTTTGTTTCCCAACCTTCAGGAGATGAGTAATGAGAATTTGGCACGGTCAGGTAAAATGTAAATAAAAAATTAAAAAAGGGTCAGAAAACATAGATGAGAATGAAGGGATTTGATAAAAGAAAAGAAGGACGATGGAGATCCAGACCAGAAGGTGGCGGTAATGATGAACATGAAGATGTTCTTATTTTATAAATTAATGTATGAAATAAGGTTTTAATTAAAAATCCTGCAACCTGCAATTAACAGTGTGTGTGTGTGAGTGTGAGTGCGAGAAAGAGAGATTTTCAGCATAAAATGTTTTGGTCCTGACTGATCATTTGTGTTTTGAAGTTCAGACATGCTGTGTTTACACTTGTGCAATATTTCATATTTGCATCAAGATGGTACTGTGTGGGTTGTGAGGGTTTATTTACAAAAAATATATTTAAAAAATTTTTTTTTAATAAATATATTTTTGTTGATAAAATGCTGCAGTTCCTCTACAGTCCTACAGATGCTATAAACTATTCACACATTAGCATGTAGCACAGCTCGTCCTGTGTGGCAGGAGCGAATTATTTGCCAAGTTTGCTTAGAATTGTAACCACTTAAAAAAGGAAAAGGGGGAAAAAAAGTGATATTGAATGAAACCAGGGCCATATTACGTGATATTACGTGATATATCAGGTGACCCCCGGTGACCCTCATCCCTACCAATTATGACTTCCGTTAGGAATAGTAGTAATAATGGTAGTAAAGATTTTAGAAACCTTTCACGTCGACTTTAAACCTGTAGAGAGGTTAAAGTGCCAGTCCATGAGATTCAGTTTGAGACGGAGCCCAAGACAACCAGGATGGAGTAAAATGTTTATGGGTGCGGACACAGATTTTGCTCTCCTTTTTTTGTTTCTCTTGCCCAAAAAAAAAATATATATATTATATATATATAATACACACACACACACACACACTTCAATTTATATATATCTAGTAATAATTATTAATAAATTTATCCCCCTACCCATGTCAGTCTGGTTTCCAGTATTCTGATTGGCCGAATAACGTTGGTGTGTAACCAGGTGAAGTATACACTCACGGACCGGCTGTTTGTACGGAAGAGAAAAAGACTCTCTTAGCATATCTCTATCCAGATGTTAAGATGGGAAGCTCCTCCCCGGGAAAGAGCAGCAGGTCTGGAGTACACGTCATCACCGAGCACGCATGCGTCCCTTCATCAGCGAAACCATCAGGATTACTGAATAAATACACGCCTGATGATGTCATTATAATCACACTGTACATGCCTTCGAGTGGTGGAGTTGAGATTATAACCCGGTCGTTTTCATCTCGAACTCTTCACATGCTTTAACTGAATGATGCTGCCCCTCCCCCACCGACATGTTTCAGATCCCCCTACAGTTAGCTTCTTTACAGTCTGTACAACCGCACACCTCAATATACGGCCGGCTCTGAACAAAACTCTGATATCAACATGAATATTACTTACACCTTGACTGTGAGCGTAACCTCAGCACAGCGAGTGACCAAGGGTGGGTTTTTAGATTCGCAAAAATATACAAAAGCCCAGAGAAATACAGATGGTTATAAGAACAGCTTTAGCCACGCCCTTAGCACAAGGGTCTGAAAATAAATAAATAAATATCTAAGATTGCAGCACTAGATCTGCACCTGGCCCTGGACCGGTCTCACACAAGCCTCTCAAAATCCCCCACTCATTTATAATAACATTTAAAATGACATTAAATATTTGAACACGTAGACAATCCAGCAGAGTCTCCGCGGGTAAAGCCTGATTTATGCCTCCGCATCGAGCCGACGCTATACGCTACGCGCCGAGTCTCTTTACCACACAGTCACGTGGACACATGTTTCCGGGGAAACGCACGTCAGGCTACCTGCGATGCGGAAGCATAAAACAGCCACAAAGATGGTGTGCACCTAACGCTAGGCTAATCAGCAGTTAGCATCTGAGATAAGTGAATAGCAGTTAGAGAGTGTTGAGGTGTTCGTGATGAGACCCAGGACAGGAAACATGACTCGTCAGAGTCGAATCCCTGCAGCTGAGTGAGGGGTGGAGGAAAAGGGGCCACTCCCATGAAGAGGCGGTCCTGACGTGTAGGAGCTGTGGTGGGACACGCCCCTCTGGTGCTAAAGCTCAACCCCCCTTTCCTTTTTACTTGTATATTTATTTTTTTTACACAATACCATACTGACCTTTAGCAGTCACGTGACTCCGATGACGTCAGTCACAATAGTGGCCGTTGACTGACATCAGGTTAATTAGTATTGAGTTGATAATTACATTAACTAATTCTGAAATTTCAAAGTTTCTGACTTGTACCTAATTAACTATGCGGGTGGGTTGAATCTCAAATAGCGTTAAATGGAAATCTAGTGCACTGTGTAGGGTGTCCAATCCCTTGTTCCACACACCAAGTAGTGCCCTTGATTTAGAGTTCAGCCTTGTGTTGGTGACGTGGGTGGTGAACAGAACACCACGGGCGGGTCAGACGCGCCGTGAAAGTGCCTCCATCACTGCGTCTGGATGTAGGTTTGGGTTCCTGAATGTGGTAACATCCCCGTCAGTGTACAGGAGTGGGCGGGACCAAAACGGACAGGTCACATGACATTAGGTGCAAAAAGTGTTTTACTGTCGGGAGTGTTTAGCAGGTGGTGAGACACTCAGAGAGACACCAGCGTCCTCGGGTTTACAGCAGGTCCTGGATCTGGGGCGCAGAAACTTAACCATCCTTTCAAATAATGACTGGAATGAACTGATTAAAATGATATAAAAATATTGTGTGTGTGTGTGTGTGTGTGTGTGTGTGTGTGTGTGTGTCCTCCTCTTATGGCACAGCAATAAATTTGTTCCCACTTCATGTAAACTTTTAAACAGATATGTCCAAAGCTGCAGATGGTGTGTGTGTGTGTGTGTGTGTGTGTGTGTGTGTGTGAGAGCAGATGCGCTCTCTCTCTCGCTCTCTCTCTCTCTCTCTCTCTCTCTCTCCCTTTCTGGTGTAACTCATCTCCAGTCAGTTCCTCTGCAGCTCACACTTGTGTAGACGCCTCCTGTGCCTCCTCACCGGAAAGTGGGAGGAGCCTGTAGCCACTCTCAACCAATGGGGCGGAGGCAGGGTGCTGTTCAGTGTTCAGCAGCGTGCCGAGAGGGGCGGGGTCAGTGTCGGTTGTGCTGCAGGGGGCGTATCCCGTTGCGGTGACGAGAGCCGACTTGCTGAAGCGCTGCCGCAACGCGGCGTGGCCGTAACCCAGGGGAACAGGAAGTACCGCGAGGATGATGAGAGAGGAGAGCAGGGCCAACGCCCAATCAGGGTACGGCAACCTCACCTCCGACGCCTAGGACAGAGAGAGACGGAGACAGTCAGTTTATGTAACAGCGGTCAGGGCGGAGATTCACAACACGAGTGTGACGGTTTTATTATAATCAATGTTTCTTACGATTTTGCCTAAATCTAAAGATCTTTAAAGTTACTTCTAAACTTCAGTAATCTGTTCCTACCACACAGAGTGCTGTGCTGCCTGAGAACAATTTAAAGAGCACCACCTGTAGGATTATCGAAGAACTGCAGCATTTTACAAACTCAAATGTTAATAATACATAAAATAAACAAAATTATAAAAAATTAATTATGGAGTTAATGAGTCTCTACGATCTGTTTATTAGTCATTAAAAATAAGTAAGTTATTTAGTTTTGTTACATTTTATTATGTATTTAATTGTGTGTGTGTGTGTACCGTCTCTCTGTTCCAGGCGGTGTATTCTGGTCGGGTGAGACACATCTTCAGCAGACTGGCTGCCAACAGACTCAGCATGGCTAACAGACATACATACTTCCACAGATACTTATACAACACACACACCGGCCGGCCCAGCATCTGTCTGATGTCCTGCAGGAACCTGTCTCACACACAAACACACACACACCATCAGCAATGCCAACTCTGGTCAAAAAGGTAACAATAATTTACGCTTTATCTCACACACTCACACACACAACCCATTGTGTTACCTGTCCGCTCCGTACACCCAGGCGACACTAACGGTCTGGAATACGACGACGATGATGAGCGGCAGTGTGGCGGAATAATCATCAAACATCACCACAAAGTAATTCCCACAGCGCTGAGTGAACAACAGGCCGATCACACACGCAAACGCACAGCTGCACACTGCAGAGAGAGACAGAGACGGAGAGTCAGTGAGACCGCACACACACACACACACACACACACACACACACACACACACACAGTGGATAAAATACTGTAAAATGCTTTCAAAAACATTAGTTTTTTTTATCATATGTTACGTTTCGGTTTCAAACCAACAGCAGTTCTGTGACCTGTAGGAAGTCTGTGACAGAGCTAGTGTGAGTGTGTGTGATCAGAGTGAGGTGTGTGAGAAACACACAAAAGCATGCTGATCCGTGGTGAAACACACCGATCCACACCAAAAGTCTGAGGCACGTGAAATTAGCTCGGCCTGTAGGGGGCGCCAACGGCAGTGGTCAGGTGTATCCCGGGAGCCAGAGCACCGGACATAGCAGGTCATCTTAGGGCTCCAGGTCAGCATAGGTTCTCTAAGATAGTGGTACATGCTGGAGCTAATGATATACGCCTTCGTCAGTCAGAGGTTAGCAAGAGTAACTTTACAGAGGTGTTTAAAATAGCGAAGGCCATGTCCGAAGAAGTAGTTTGCTCTGGTCCCATCCCAATGAGACGTGGCCACATAGCTTACAGCAGGTTATGGTCGCTGAACCGCTGGATGTCCAGGTGGTGCTCCGAAAACAACGTGGGCTTCATAGACAACTGGAAGACCTTTGAGGGCAAAACTGGCCTGTTAGGGCGGGACGGTGTCCATCCCACTCGGGAAGGTGCTGCTCTCATTTCTTGTAGTATAGCACATAGTCTCAGAAGAGGCCGAGTTAATCGGTGACAATCCAGAGCCCAAGCCAAGGAGCAGACAGACAGGCTAAACCAACCGTCTGCTAGCTGCATAGAGTCGTCACTCAGGGTTCATCATATTGAGACTGTGTCTGTTCCCCGAGCTAAACATAAACATGAACTTAGAAAGACTCAGAAAGTCTGTTTTAGTAATTTAATTAACATAGACACCACAAACTCAGATCACACTGAATGCGCAGCCGCACCTCTGATCTGAAGCTCGGACTGTTAAATATTAGATCTCTCGCATCTAAAGCAGTTATAGTTAATGAAACTATCACAGATCAGGAGTTTGATATATTATGTTTAACAGAAACCTGGATTAAACAGGACGAGTATGTAGCTCTAAATGAAGCTAGTCCTCCTGGATACAGCTACATACACCAGCCTCGGCTAACTGGTAGAGGAGGAGGAGTCACAGTTATTTATAACGATAATCTTTCTCTCGTACAAAAACACAGTTTTAGTAATTTAATTAACATAGACACCACAAACTCAGATCACACTGAATGCGCAGCCGCACCTCTGATCTGAAGCTCGGACTGTTAAATATTAGATCTCTCGCATCTAAAGCAGTTATTGTTAATGGAACTATCACAGATCAGGAGTTTGATATATTATGTTTAACAGAAACCTGGATTAAACAGGACGAGTATGTAGCTCTAAATGAAGCGAGTCCTCCTGGATACAGCTACATACACCAGCCTCGGCTAACTGGTAGAGGAGGAGGAGTCGCAGTTATTTATAACGATAATCTTTCTCTCGTACAAAAACACAGTTTTAAATTTAATGCATTTGAAGTTCTCTATAGTAACATAAAGTCAGCTCAGTCGATCCGCTAATCATCATTTACAGACCCCCAGGGCCGTACTCGGAGTTTCTCTGCGAATTTGCAGATTTCGTCTCGAACCTTGTTGTTTCTGTAGACAAAGCGTTAATTGCTGGAGACTTTAATATTCATTGTGAGAATCCAGAAGACCCTCTGAGAACAGCATGCTTGTCCATACTGGACTCGCGATTAAAGCGTGTCATAGTAATAATGTACACACAGCACCGCGCTACCAACTTAAACGTACGTTCACATCAAATACCGCACAGAGCTTCATCAATAATCTTCCAGAGTTATGAACTTTGATTGGATCGCCATCTGACTTCACAGAACTCGAACAGGCGAATGAATATCTAGAGTCAGCACTTCGTTATAGCTTAGATAATGTAGCTCCAGTTAAAAGGAAAATGATTAGAGATAAGAAACTCGCTCCTTGGTATAATGACCACACACGTGCTTTAAAACAAACCGCAATGGCGCCAAACTAAATTGTTAGTATTCAAAATAGCTTGGAAGGAGAGCATACTGAACTATAAAAAAGCTCTCAGTGATGCTAGATCAACGTATCTCTCCACTCTCATAGAAAATAACAAAAATAATCCAAGATTTTTTTTTAATACCGTAGCCGAATTAGCCGGAAATAAGACCACTGCAGAAATCAGTACAGTAGTGAGGATTTCATGAACTTTTTCAATAACAAAATCATAAATATTAGGCAAAAAATTCAGGCTTTGGAACCAGACAATTTAAATAATTCAGATGATCTAACCACATCACATCAGAACTTAGAACACTTTACTCCCCTTGAAGCGAGGGAACTAATTTCACTCAT
>JAAGKR010006531.1:13462-35390 GCA_011419295.1 Clarias macrocephalus
AGGAGAGCATACTGAACTATAAAAAAGCTCTCAGTGATGCTAGATCAACGTATCTCTCCACTCTTATAGAAAATAACAAAGACAACCCAAGATTTCTATTTAATACCATAGCTAAATTAACTAAAAACAAGACCACTGCAGAAATCTCCACAACAACATCATGCAGTAGTGAGGATTTCATGAACTTTTTCAATAGCAAAATCATAAATATTAGGCAAAAAATTCAGGCTTTGAAACCACATCACATCAGAACTTAGAACACTTTACTCCCCTTGAAGCGAGGGAACTAATTTCACTCATCTCTTCTTCAAAATCATCAACCTGTATATTAGATCCTATACCGACACATTTTCTCAAACAGACAGTAAAAGCAATAACAGAACCCCTGTTGAAAGTAATTAACTGTTCACTCAGTAGTGGGTTTGTTCCCAAATCCTTTAAATTAGCCGTTATTAAACCGCTAATCAAGAAACCTGACCTTGACCCCTGTCTGCTTTCTAATTACAGGCCGATATCAAACCTTCCCTTTATCTCCAAGATTTTGGAAAAGGTAGTATCACAGCAGCTATGTTCACATCTTCATAGAAACAGCATTAATGAACTGTATCAGTCAGGATTTAGGCCTCATCACAGCACAGAGACAGCACTCGTTAAAGTAGTAAACGACCTCCTATGGGCCTCTGATCAGGGTTGCGTCACTATACTTGTGCTACTGGACCTCAGTGCAGCTTTTGACACCATTGATCATAGTATTCTCCTTCACAGATTAGAAAAGGTAGTAGGAATTAAGGGAACTGCCCTCTTGTGGCTCAGATCCTATTTGACTGATCGTTATCAGTTTGTAGATTTAGATGGTGACCATTCCTCATGTTATTCCTTATCATTTTGATTCATACACATTCACATTTCATACAAACAATAATTCTTTTGATTGTGTAAAGCTGCTTTGCGACGATGACAATTGTTATAAGCGTTATACAAATAAATTTTAATTGAATTGAATTGAATTGTATTGAGAGGAGGGAGCGGAAGAGTGTGGGAGAATTTGGGAAGGTTGAAAACAAGACCTGCCGCTGCATTCTGAATCAGCTGCAGAAGACGAATGATAGACAGAGGCAGACCTGCCAGGAGTGAGTTGCAGTAGTCCAGTCTTGAAATAACAGGGGACTGAACAAACAGTCGCCTGTGAAAGAAAGAAATTGGCGAATTCTTCTGATGTTGTATAGAAGAAATCAACAAGAGCGAGTAAGATGTGTGTGGAAAATGACATATGACTGTCCACAATTACTCCGAGATTGCGGGCAGTGGCTGAAGGTGTGATCTGATTGTTGTCCAGGGAGATCATAAGTTCTTGACCAGGGGATGAATTGCCAGGGATGAACAGCAGTTCGGTTTTACTCAGACTGAGCTTCAGCTGAAGAGCTGCCATCCAGACATACTGAGATCCGAGTGAGATAGAAGGTAATCGTGCCAGGGAAGCAGATGCGTAGGTTCTCGGCGGGGTTGGCATGCAGGGGACCTGGTACATATCCGAGTCTGTGGGAGAGGAAAGCGGAATGAGATGCTTGCATACATTCACATTCCATACAAACTTAAATAGTTCTTTTGATTGTGTAAAGCTGCTTTGCGACAATGACAATTGTTAAAAGCGCTATACAAATAAAATTGAATTGAATTGAATTGAATGTTCTCAAGTGGAGTTTGGTATTCCACAGGGCTCAGTTTTAGGCCCACTGCTTTTTTCCCTTTACATGCTTCCTCTGGGCAACATAATTCGTAAACATTGTATTAGTTTCATTGTTATGCTGATGACACAAAATTATATGTCTCAGCAAAACCAGATGAGAAAAACTACTTTGCTAAAATTGGGCAGTGTGTGCAGGACATAAGAGATTGGATGGTAATTAATTTTCTTCTGCTTAATCCTGATAAGACAGAAGTTCTGGTCATAGGACCACAAGTAGCTAGAAGTAGGCTTTCTGATCACACTGTAACTTTAGATGCCTTTCTGTTCCATCAAGTGCAACAGTAAAAGACCTCGGTGTGATTATAGATTCCAGCCTTTCATTTGAAGCACATGTAGATAATATTACCAGGACAGTTTTCTTTCACCTTAGAAATATTGCCAAGATAAGAAACATATTGGCACTAAATGATGCAGAAAAACTAGTTCATGCCTTTATCACCTCTAGGTTGGACTATTGTAATGCCTTACTTCCTGGTTGTTCAACTAGGTGTATAAACAAGCTTCAGTTGGTGCAGAATGCAGAACACTGCAGGTATGTGAAGAAGCGAGGCCGCCTAACTAGGCACAACTGCTGAGCTACCGGCGCTAATGATCCCGAGCTTCTCTCCGCGCTATGAAACACAGCGGGAGTGTATCTCAGGGTCTGTTGGGGGAAACTGGACTTTAAAAAGCATCTCGCTGTGGAGTTCACTAAGGAGGTGGCACGCGAACGGGGTGATGTGATGCGCCCCAGAGACTTTAAAAAGGGGAATGTCGCCCTTTGATCTCCGCGAGAGGACAGCGTGTGAACAAGCCTTTATAAGACTCCACTTTTATTTAAGTGCCTCACAATGATGAAAAACCCTTATGATTTTTAAATGATGAAAGTAAACAGGGTGCGCTAACTTGAGCGCGTCAGAAAAAGAACCGAACCTCCGTGTATACTCGCCTCACAGACGTGCAAAATATATACTTATAAAAAGCCAAATGTCTGCTTTTATGTAAATTAATTTTTACATTTGATTTATGTAGTGGTCTGCTTTCTGTGTGTTTTTTCAGGATTATTCAGTGAAACAGAGGCTCTGCTGACAAAAGTTAGGCACATCAGTCAGTCAATTTTTATATTTTATTTAAAAAAAAAAAAAAAAGAAAACAGTGTATAGGGTGATTAAAACAATAAAATTCCTTATTATGATAAGGAAAATCTCAACGTCTTCCATTCCAGGGATTAAAAACGGTAACAATGTCAATTTTAGAATCTGGAATCCAGAAGATGAAATTTAAAAAGAGGCCTGAAGCCCTGCAGGTCTTCAGAAGATCCTCAGATCCAAGAGGGTCTTAAAGTGGGGGAGGGGGCGTTTCAGTTTCTCTGATGGTGTAGGTAAGAACAGCTCAGTCACACCTGGGGAGGGTAAATTATTTACATTTGAATGTTGTCTGACATTGTAAAGCACAGACACAGTAACACTAAAACATCTTCATCACTACACAGTAAACCTCAATGTAATTAAACACACTGAGGACTGTTACCTTAAATAGTTGAATAAGTATTTTGAACATTTTGCAGGCTGCCGTTTGGAGGAAACAGATAATAAAGAATAAACCAGTTGTTGGGTCAAAATAACCCAACCAGGTGTTCATTTGTAAATGACCCACTACATCTCATTTGACCCAGCATCACCCAACCCAACAATGTGTTTACAGAAACAACCCAGCACTTTTAGAGTTTTTTTTCACTGTTACACTGTAAACCCGATTAAGTTGGCAAAACTCAAAATATTTGAGATAATCAGTTACATCACATTTGTAATTAATTATGTTTCCAATTGTAAGTAAACAGAACTATCAAATTTTGAGTTTGTTGAATGAATAAAAACATTGTAGCGGACTATCCAGCACGGGGAATCAAACAGCTCATTAAAGTCTCGGGTTGATTAGCGCCGGTAGCTCAGCAGTTGTTCCTCGTTAGGCGGCCCCGCTTCTTCACATACCTGCAGTGTGCGCGTAGGCCGCCTACCTAGTGAGCTTCGGAGTGAGTGAGGAGCGATATTGGTTTGGGCGCACGCCGTGACACAAGTATACATTTACTTTGCTTAAATTTGAAGCAAATAAGAAACAGCTATAGCACGTCCTGACAATGTTTAAATTTTATAGTCATTTAGTTTAATTTATTTCGGTATTATCTACTACAAATTTAAAGAACACAAAATTTAAAATGACCCAAAACCCCACACTGTAACCCTAACACTGTAATTAAGTTGGCAAAACTCCAAATATTTGAGGTAATCAGTTACACACACACACACACACACACACATATATACACATATATATTTTTTTTTTTTTTTAATTAATGATGTTTCTAATTTTAAGTAAACGAAACTATAAATGTTTAAGTTTGTTGAACAAATAAAAAAATTGCCGTAAACACGAAAATCGACCCCGGGGCTTTCCACGCGGCAGGTGAAGCACTTACCACTGCACTGTAGAGTTTACCTTGGTAAGTTATTGTTACTTACTCAAACTTATTACACATTTAATTCTTTAGGTTAACGGTACTCGATGTGTTTAATTACTTTGAGCATTAGGGTTTACAGTGTAGTGAACTTGTTTTAATGTTCAACTTCAACTTCAATGTTTTTTTGACTCATTATTGTACAGTAAATATCAGTAGCTCTGGTTCAGATTTTTCATGCTTGTTGTATAAAATACACAGATGTGGAAATTAACATTACTGTAGTATTTCTTTGATACAGCATATTGTTTTGACTTTTTTTATGATTTAATTATTTTTTTTAAACCGAGATGACGGCAAATGGCACTTTGCGCCACCTGGCGGTCATTTTACGAATTACTTTGAAATGCAACTGATTTATTTTGGCCACTTTGTCGTTTTGTCGCGGCAGTAATAGACATTCTCCCCTTCAAGAGAGATAAAATCCGTAAGAGTGTGTATGTGTGTGTTTTTCACTCCACCTGACTATCTATAACTATAACCAGCCTTTCTGGATTCTTAATCTGTTTTGATGTGAAATAAAACTTTATTTATTGTTAGGCCGTAAACCATTTCAGGAGAAAAACACAGAACGTATCTAAATTCAAATCTTTAATGTGTGTTATTGATCTAAAATTGATGAAATACAGTTCAGTGTGTGTGTGTGTGTGTGTGTGTGTGTGTGTGTGTGTGTGTGTGTGTGTGTTTGCAGGTAAGGTACAGTATAACAAAAATGAGTGTGTCTAGGGATGAGGACACACAGAGAAACAAAAGGTCTGTGAATTTTCTCAATGTTTTGTTTTTCAAACCCTAAAACCTGGACATAAACAGGAGCTGCATTTTATCCCAAAAAGCCTATTTTAAATAAACAATATTTTATGTACAAATATAAATATGTCAGATTCTTATCTCTACACGCACCAGACTCCGCCCCCGACCACACAGAGCCCCATTCACTGTCAGTGTTTATGTAAATGAGTCATATGTAAATTAAGGCTAATTGTTGCATTGTTTTGGAGAGAGTCACATGCTTAGCCATGCCCGTGTCCAAGAGAATAAAAGGGCTCGAATGAAGAAACAAAACCATTTCTTGTGTGTAGAGGTAAGAAGTGTTGCTGTGAGAAAATGTCACACGAAGGGACACGAAGGGCTTCGGGCTGGTGTGGAGCAGGAGGACAGTGATGCAGCCAGTTGATCTGGACCAGAAGACTGTGACACTGATGAAGAACTGTGTCATTTTGAGGGGAGAATTGATCCAGTCGAAGATGAACTGAGTTATCAGTAAGTGATCAAATGGTTCATTTGACCATTTCCCAGTGTTGTGCTAAAAGGGATTGAGTTACTGTTACTAGTTACTTGTCAGTGAAACTTTTCTATAATGACAATATGTGTTTTATTACTAAGTACTATCTAATGAAACATGTTATTCTTGTGTTACTTTTACATACGTATGGCCATACTGTATAATTTATTTATTATATATTATAAATATATAATTTTTATGGCCATACTATATAAAACAATAAAAAATCTTATTTAGAGTAGAAATAAACTGGACCAAGAGAGGTTTAACCCACTACAGGATGCTAATTTTACATTCATACACCATCACACCGACAGATCTGGTTTAAATCTTGATTACATTGGCAGAGACTAATTTGACAATTAGCAACAGGTTATTAGCATAGAGCTCGGAGCACAAGTAGAAACTTTGCCATGTAAATCATTATAAAAACATTTCGCCTGTATCTAATCGGATCTTTCCAAGAGGAAGTGGGTATGTATTGATCCCTGTATTGATCCCTGACTCATTATTATTGATTTTGTTTCTATATGTTTTGTGAAAGCTGCCAGTTTTTTGTGATTAGAGTATAAGAGCATTTTTTGCAATTACAGAAGTGAAGATGAATCTGGAGAGAGGTTTGGACCATCTGCAGAGCTGGAACATGGCAGCCCAAGGTGTGTAGAATTTCAAACCATACAGGAGTAATGGTTATGCAGAGTAACTATTTTGCTGCTTGTTACCAGCATTGAATAGATATTTGTCCATGAATGGTTGTAATGTTGGGGGCAATTTACAGACTAGTTGCCCAATTGTTATGCAGTGCGTTGGCATGGCTGTTTTCTTGGTCTATTCTTGTGAAATTGTAAACCATTTGAAAGACGTCTGTCTGCAAATGGCTGCAAAGCATTTATTGACTTTGTCTCTTTAAAATGATTGTTGTTGTTTTCTTTTTCTTTGTAACCCGTTTATTAACTGGAACTATTTCTTGTCATAAACTTGATTTTAGTTCATTGTACAGGAATGCTACTCCAAGGTGTGTGAAACGACATGGAGCTTCACCCCCTGCAAAGAAGCACTGCAGCTCCCTGACGCCACACCCACCTCATCTGTCTCAACTGGCCTGGAACTCTGAAGAACATGCTGATGTGGATCCTCCTGGCATGATGTTCAAGCCCACTCGAACACCAGGAGTTCAGCTATATCCAATGGATCGCCACACACCACTGGACTTATTCAAGATGTTCTTCAGCAATGATACTGTAAAAACAATTTGCAAGAACACCAACAAGTGTGCAGCCCGTCATATTGCGCAGGGGAGGAAATACAAATGGACTGATGTAAGTATGGAGGAGTTCTACAAGTACACTGGACTTGTTTTTTACATGGCAAAGTTGAAGCTGGTCCAAATAAATGACTACTGGAGACAAAACACAGTTTTTTCTCAGAGCTTTCCACCGACTGTAATGAGCAGAGACAGATACAGGACTATTTCATGGAACGTTCACATGAGTGATCCTGATGAGGACAGTGAAAACGACAGGACTTATGCCTGCAATCCAGCATGCTAGCAAAGCTTTCTACCATCCCCGAAGGAACCTGTCAGTGCATGAAAGGATGGTAGCAGCCAAGGCAAAGACTGGCATGAAGGCAAAGCCCACAAAGTTCGGATTCACGTTGTTTGTTCTTGAAGACTCTAGCAATGGATACACAGTGGATTTTGTTGTGTACTCAAGAAACAATGACTTTCCTGCTGGACAAGGACTTTCTTATGACTCTGTGATGTCACTGGTAAATCGTTCCTATCTGGGATCTGGGTACCATGTGTACATGGACAATTTCCACACCAGCCCAAAGCTGTTCAGAGACTTGTTCAGGCTGAAAATTGGTGCTTGTGGGACATACAGACAACACAGGAAGGAGGGTCCACGAACATCAACTAATGCTCTAACAGAGACGTCTGACCAAGGAGCATTCAGATGGATCAGAGATGGTCCCTTGGTTTTTGTGACGTGGATGGACACACAAGAGGTATCTGTCTGCTTCACAATCCACAAAGCCTTCACTGGGGACACGGTGCAGAGAAGAGTGAGGTCCAGAGATGGCATCTCATCTACCAAGGCTTTTCCTTGCTCTTCTCCAGTGTCTGTCTTCAGTACTATACTGCACAGCATAAAACCATGAAATGGTACAGGAAGCTCTTCCTACATTTTCTGGACGTCGCTGCTGGTAACGCCTACATTTTGCACCAAGAATTGTCTGCAGCTGCGCATCAGAAGCCTCTGACCCACAGGGATTTCATGGAGGAGCTTATTTTACAGCTGTGTGGTGTTTCCACAAAACCTGCAACCCAAAACCATGTTCCAGTTCCAACAAACTCTGTAAACCCAGATGCCAGCAAAGCAGCATCACACTTGTGTGCTGTTCAGAATGGATGGCAGGAAGCAAAACACTCCTTGGAAATGTAAGGCATGTGATGTCTCACTCTGTTTGCAGCTGACAAGGAACTGTTTTGAAAAGTGGCACAATAAACTTTGATTTTGTGATTTGTATTCAGTACTGTTTAGTCTCTGCACCATAGTGTTGGAGGAATGTTGGTTAATGTGTCTGTCAAGTCAAGTCAATTTTATTTATATAGCGCTTTTAACAATTGACATTGTCGCAAAGCAGCTTTACACAATAAAAAGAAGTAAGTCTGTATGCAATGTGTATGAATCAAAATGATCAGATTGTCCCTGATGAACGAGCCGAGGGCGACGGTGGCAAGGAAAAACTCCCTGGGATGGTAATAGGAAGAAACCTTGAGAGGAACCAGACTCAACAGGGAACCCATCCTCATCTGGGTGATAACGGAGAGCAGGGATTGATCAACTTAATAATGTGTACTGGAAGTTCAGTGTAACAGGAGATGTGTTAAAATTAAAAGGAGTCCAGTTTGTTCCTGGAGGCTCAGGTAGACTGTAGGAGATTCCAGTCCTGAGCTATCGAACAACTGAAGTCACAGGTCCCCAGAGCATCAATCGATGATAGGACAGTCTTAATGGAAACCATCCCCAGTCAAAACATAACTAGTACTTTTATATTATTTCATCTAGCATTTTTAATGAAACACAACTAAACAGAATTACTAAAATAATTCATCAATGTTTTAGTATATGCCTTATGACCAAAAGTATGTGCACCCCCAACCACAATGATCTAAAAAATCACAAATAAAAGTTAATACATAAAATACATTTAAATGAATCGAGTTTACAAGTACAAGAGTATGTCTTTTAAACTCCACCTGTATGTTTCTGATGAACCGGCCAATAATAATAATAATAATAATAATAATAATAATAATAATAATAATATGTACTTATTGTAACATTAATTGCAGTTTAAATTCACTGGATGTCGATATAACAGAATGAGTCAAATTGGCAAATTATCAACCCCACATAGATCCCAGTGAGTTACTCTATGCTATCAAAAAAACCAACCACAAAAATTACAGCTAATGTGTAAATGTAGTGGAGAAAGTAGCCAGATGCCTTTTTTTTCATGTTGGGATGATTGTGTCATATTTCTTTTTTTCTGGTCTCTGTTATTTTTTATTTAATAGATTTTAAATGTATTATATTCAATATTTAAAATATCAACAAAAATGCTAAATCATAACCCATCACTCCATATGAGCATCTGGGCCTGTCCAAGAACCAGAGAGAGAAGAGCAAACTAACAGTGGGTGGAAGAGAGGAGAGGACGCAAACGTGCAAGAGCTCTGACACATACCAGCTAGTCGAGATCTGCTAGAGAACGGAGCTGTAATGTCCAGTCTATGTACCATCTGACAGTAATGTACTGATTTCCATTAAAGCAGTAATGTGCTGTAGAAAACAATGTGTTCTCGGACATATTTAGCACTTTTTAACAGTAGTCTTCTGTATTTTGCAATTGCATTGTGGTCTAGTCCTATTTGCTAATGTTTTAAATAATGGTACATTTCAGTATTTTTTTGAAAACAGATTGGAGTGGGTAAGTGCAAAGCTGATCAAATCTCATCACTGTTCTATTGAAGTAATTTGTTTTGTGTTATTATCTTAAACATATTGTCTTTTAGAAGCAGCAATTTAAAAGATCATTTTCAGTCAAGTATACGTGAACTTGCTGCAAACGTCATTACCTCGCATATATGATTATAAAACCCCAATACCATCATCCTTACACTGGCTACCTGCTCAGTTAAGAATTAATTACAAACTAGCATTACAGTCCTTAAGTCTCTGAATGGTTTAGCTCCCACATATCTAACCGATCTTCTCACACATTACAATTCACCAGGCTCCTTAGGATCGCAAAACTCCCAGAATATCAAAATTTACAAAAGGTGACCACGCGTGTGTGTAAAACATCTTTTATTTTGTGTTTGTGTGTGTAAAGCGCGCATGCACTGTTTATTATAACACATGTGCACGTAGAAAGCAAAAGCAGGTCTCGTTAGAGTAGTTAAAGATCCATTTTCTCTCGTTCTTTGTTTCAGCCTCCACATCATTTGACATCATGCACTTTCTCACACACACTCTCACACACACACACTCTGCTCTACACAGAAACACTGCTCTGTGGCGATTCTTTTCAAAGGTAAAGTGCAGGCTAATTTGTTTTATTTGTACTTTACAGCAGTGATTCCGTTAGTCGGCACTCAGTCGAGTGTCATTAGAGAGATTTCCTTTTTTTTCCCCTGTAAAAACAGTGTTACCGTTATGTGTGTTGTGAAACTCAAAAGGGGGGGGAGGAGTTACTGTGTAAGACGAGAAGTGGGAGGAGGGAGAGGCCAATTCCGCACACACACAAACGCACACAGCGCCTGCACGCACATGGAAACACTTATCTGTTGGGATTTATTTTTACTTTTTTTAAAGGTAAAGTGCACGGAAATTTGTTTTATTTGTACTTCATATTTTATATTAATAATTTTTATGAATACATTTTTTGGGCTGTGGAACGAATAATTTGAGTTTCCATTATTTCTCATGGAGAAGTATGATCTGGTTTACGAGTGTTTTGATATATGTGCCCGATTCCGGAAAGAATTACCGGGAAAAAAATAGTTCATGATTCAAGGCTCCACTGTATCTATGTATGTATGTATTTATAAAGCTTTTATTCTGAAGAGGGCGCACTAGGAAGTCCTTCATCTTCAACCCTGTGATTATCGGCATCTGCACCAACAAACTAAACAGTAATTTAAACCTTTTTCTTTATTTTCTTGACAGTATTTTTTTCATATTGTATTACCAGAAGCAATGCATGAAGTTCATGCTTAGCAAGCTGTCGAGTTCAGTGCTGACATGTAAGTAACTCAAGCATTTATATTTTCATGGATTTTATTCTCACTAAGCCTTATTACATTGTTTTAAATTGTCTTATGAATGTTAAATACTGTTCATTGTTTTATGTTAAGTGTTAACCATCATTATTAACTGAGATCATTTTGATGGTTTATAGTTAAAATGTGAGGTAACTGATTGTTTTTGTGTGTAAAATATATAAACACAGATTTAATTTACTTGGTGTATGATTTGAAGTTTAGATGCAAAACTAATCTGATCTATTTTGCTTTTTCTTTGATATATTGATCTCTGTTACCACTAAATCTAGATCTGCCTCTGTCAGAAAGAGATGCATTAATGAGAACACACATGCACTATTTATGAAGACTATATCCTTAAAACCAAGCATTTCTGCAGACTGTTGATTCCTTAAACACAAAAGTTAAGAATGTTATTGATGATATTGCTCCGGAAAAGTTCTGAAAGACGGGACAGAAATCACCACAGAGAAAATCAACAGCAGTTCAGAGTATTAAAAGACAAAATATGCCGAAAATAGAAAACTATAACTATAGCATCAAGACAACCTGATTAGTTCCTATGTGGAACTAGCCAAAGCTAGACAGACCTTCTACTCAAACATTATAAATGGCAACTTAAACAACACTCGATCAGGTGACTGAATATTTGGAGACATTCTGTTATACCTTAGATAATGTAGCTCCAGTTAACAGGAAAATTATTAGAGACAGGGAACTCGCTCCCTGGTATAATGATCACACATGATCACACGTATCTCTCCACTCTTATAGAAAATAACTAAAATAATCCTAGATTTTTATTTAATACCGTAGCTAAATTAACCAGAAATAGGACCACTGCAGAAATCTCCACAACAACAACATACAGTAGTGAGGACTTCATCAACTTTTTTAATAAGAAAATTGTAAACGTTAGGCATAAAACTGAGGCTTTGAAACTGGACAATGTAATTGATGCAGATGTTAAACTAACCATGTCAGATTGGCACCTGGAACACTTTACTCCCCTTGAAGAGAATGAACTAATTTCACTCATCTCTTCTGCAAATTCATCAACCTGTATATTAGATCCCATACCGACACATTTTCTCAAGCAGTTAGTGTCAGAAATAACAGAACCCCTGTTGAAAATCATTAATTCTTCACTCAGCAATGTGTATGTTCCAAAATCTTTTAAATTAGCCGTTATTAAACCGATAATTAAGAAGTCTGACCTCGACCCCGGTCAGCTGTCCAATTACAGGTCGATATCAAACCTCCCCTTTATCTCTCAGATTCTGGAAAAGATAGTTGCGGAGCAGCTCTGCTCATATCTACATAGAAATAACATACATGAACTGTATCAGTCAGGATTTAGGCCTCATCACAGCACAGAGACAGCACTCGTTAAAGTAGTAAATGACCTCCTATTGGCCTCTGATCAGGGTTGCGTCACTATACTTGTGTTACTGGACCTCAGTGCAGCTTTTGACACATTTGGCACATAATTTTCACTGTTATGCTGATGACACAAAATTATATGTCTCAGCAAAACCAGATGAGAGAAACCAGCTTGCTAAAGTTAAGCAATGCGTAAAGAATATAAGAGACTGGATGCTAATTAACTTCCTTCTGCTTAATCCTGGTAAAGACAGAAGTTCTGGTCATAGGACCACAAGCAGCTAGAAGTAGGCTTTCTGATCACACTGTAACTTTAGATGCCTTTCTGTTCCATCAAGTGCAACAGTAAAAGACCTCAGTGTGATTATAGATTCCAGCCTTTCGTTTGAAGCACATGTAGATAATATTACCAGGACAGTTTTCTTTCACTTTAGAAATATTGCTAAGATAAGAAACATATTGGCACTAAATGATGCAGAAAAACTAGTTCATGCCTTTATCACCTCTAGGTTGGACTATTGTGACGCCTTACTGTCTGGTTGTTCAACTAGGTGTATAAATTTCACACTGATTTTAAAATACTACTTTTGACGTATAAAACATTAAACGTTCTCGCGCCGCAGTATCTGAGTGAACTGCTAGATTTATATTGCTTTTTTTTTTACCTAAAGTTATATCATTATCAATTATACCTTTGTTTAATAACACAGAAAATAAAAGTTAAACTGAGATAATCAGTTACACATTTAATTTTTTACAGAAAATGTTTTTAAAATAAATACTGGATATTTTCTAAGAAAAACTGCAATTTTAGAGGTGTTAATAACACATCCTCAAAACATGCAGAGTCCGACAAACTCAAACACAACCTCAAAGAACAGTTACTATGTCTGTTTTTCAAGCAATTAATAGCAAAGTCTTGGAAGAAATAGTACAGCACCTCAAATTGCCAACCTGCGACCCTGAAACACTTTTCAAAAGTGTGTTAAACTGTTTGGAAACAGATCTGTTGGAAGTGGTTAATATCTCACTTCTTTCTGGGACCGTAATGTAAATACTGGATGTATACTGTAAAATTCCAGTAGATTGCCGAGGTCTGTGCTGCCAGTAACTTTTTTTTTTTTGCCAGAATTTTTTTTACAGTGTAGTAATGAGGATGAAAAGTTTCCCATTAGCTCAGCTTCAGAAATGTGTTGCTCCCCAGGAGTAATGTGAGGACACGGTACTGGGAATAAATGACCATGTGGTCATCATTAATCAGTAGTTATTATAAAAGAGCTGGTATTAACTGTAGTTCATCTTCATCTTATTGCAAGTGTTGATTATTTAAATAAACATATTAGAACACACACATACTTTAAGTATTTTACTACTGTACAGAACCAGTCACACAGTCGAGCAAACGTTCTAATTAAATCTTTTGTTTTGTGATTCATTTTCTAGAGAGAGAGAGAGAGAGATAACAGTGTCCATTAAATGAATGATGAAATGTATGAATACTTACTTTAACGTGCTCTCTTATTTTGTAACACCAGCAAGGGAACTGCAGCTTTAGGTGAGAATGTCACAGAGGCAGCAAATGACCTCCTATTGGCCTCTGATATCAGGAAAGCCAGATAAAAAAATCCAGCTTAGTGAAGTTGAACAATGTGTTAAGGAAATAAGAGACTGAAGGCAAATTAACCTCCTTCTGTTTAACCCTGACCAGACAGAGGTTTTGTTACTAGGACCACATGCAGATTAAGTATATAAAGCTTTTTAATTACACAGGCACTTTCAGTGGCTAATCTGTTCCATCAAGTTCAACAGTGTGATTGAACAGTGCGGACAGACCTCGGTGTGATTATAGATTCTAGTCTTTCATTTGAAGCTCATGTGGATAATATCACCAGGATATCTTTCTTTCACCTCAGAAATATCGCCAAGATAAGAAATATTCTTATTGTCACTAAACGATGCAGAAAAACTAGTTCATGCCTTTAGTTAACACACAGTATGACTGGAAATCAGTTCCTGCTATTTGTTATTACCCAGATGAGGATGGGTTCCCTGTTGAGACTGGTTCCTCTCAAGATTTCTTCCTACTGACATTTAAGAGAGTTTTTCCTTGCCACTGTCACCTTCGGCTTGTGTATCAAAGGATAGCAAGACCAAAGCAAGAGCAAGATAGCAAGAGGACGCTGGCGCTGGCTGTTCGCCACTTCTCCTGCTGCTTTATTACTCATATTTTTATTTTGTTTTGAAAGTTTACAGTAGTATTTTTAGTGTTGTTGACTTTTATGTGAACTATTAGTAACTTAAGAGTGTTTTTTCAAATACTATTTTTTTATCTAGTTTTTAGCTTGAGTTTTTGGGCATTTTCAGTGCTACAAAGACATTGAGTGCTTTTTTTGGGCGTCTGCTATGTTTTCTCAATGTGTTGGGATTTTTTAGCCTGGTTCTCTGCCTCTGCAGTTATTTGGCTATCTCTGTGTTTGGCGGGTGGATAGCTTTGAAAGCTTTTTGGCAACCGACTTGAAGCTCAAGTACACTATCCTGCAATTGTTAAGTCATAACAATTATTCCATTTCAATGTGCATTGCAGCCCTAAAAGAACTCAGACTTCTGCGTGAACAACTCTTTGTCCTAAGAAGCGAATGTTTGTTTATCATCAGCCTGGCTGTTCTGCTTCATCCATTCATCCATCTGTGTGAACCGAAGTCACTTGTCAAACATGTGATCAGAGCAATGTCACTCCAGATGTCTGTTGAAAGGAGAAACACAGCGAGATTTTTATCAAACAGCTTGGGAAACTTTCCAAGATCACTACTCACCAAGCAGGACAGAAAACGCAGAGTGGATCTCACTGTACTATGGCCATTACAGAACTTTACTATGACAAAAATGCTCAAGATATAATTTTTATAATAGAATCTCTCGCAAATAAACCATTTTCTATACAAGATCATATTATGGACAATGACTTGGATTTTATGTGCATAAAGGAAACATGGCATCAGCCAGGGGTATATTTCGCACTAAATCTGCTTGTCCCCCTGGTTACAACTACCTGGAGAAAGCCCAAAGCACAGGATGGGATTGTAGCTTAGCTGTAGTTTATCAACAGCAACTGGATCTGTGTCCCCTCCCTGTGCCTATGCTGTCTTCATTGGAATACCTTTCATTTGAATGTAAAGTCCCTTTCCTCATGACAGTGCTGCTTATTTATCGACTCCCTAAACCAAACTCAATGTTTATTTCAGAGATGCATGATTTCCTTAGATCTCTCTTTACCACTTCGGCCAACATTATTATATTCAGTGAGTAATATTCATGTAGACACCCTCTCTCCTGCTATTTGAAAGCTGAGTTTTTGCAGTGTTGAATGTTCCTCAGTCACTGAGTAAGTTAACATGCTGACTTCTTTCAGGTGTCTGAATTCTACTCCCAGTCCCTCAGCAGTCTCCTCTATTGCCATAGCCCGGGCAGGTACAGAACGGTCTGCTTCTCAGCCTCCTGGTATACTGGTATATTTACTAATTTTGAAAGATGAAGACAGGTGGGCGTGTCCTTGAGTGACATCTACAGGCCTCAGGACTCACTGTTCATAAACAATTTTACAGAGAACATTAAAATGCCTATGCAAGAGCATTGAGAGCTGCAAAATCACAGTTTTACTCAAATATCATTACCAATAGCTTAGGAAATTTCAAGCAACTTTTCTCTACTATTCTTCGCTTCCTGAAACCGCAATTTCAATCTCATTTGGTAGCTACAGAGGAGAGATGCAATAACATCATTAAAAAAGTGAAGTCCTGTCACGAACTAACCGGAGATGAACCAGAAGACTAGCAGTTAGCCCTGTAGCGTGGATGGTAAACCCAAACGTGGAAGTATGGGCTATATGGGGAAATATAGGCAGGATAACCACGCTGGTTATTCTTAGAACTCTTCTGAAGCGAGAGCAAGAGTTTACACAAATAAACCCGCGTTCTAAATACACACACCCAATCGGAAGCGATAACCCAAGAAAGTGAGACTCGCGTTTAGATGAGCGAAGCGTTGTCAATAGCATGACTGAGCGAGTGTAAAGTGCCATCTTGTCTCCTTTTATGCTTCCTAAGTCGCGACCGTACTACTTCCGGGTCCTCGTGCCGGTCGCATTAGGAGTGTGCATGACAAGTACTGGCAAAAGACAGGTCCATTTCTAACCTCCCTTTTAATTTCAGTGCTAGAAAAAGTTGTTGCTGCACAGCTTTAGTCTCATCTAAAATAAAATGATTTGTTTGAGAAATTTCAGTCACAAATGAACTGTTGACGTCAGATGATGCTGGATTTTCATCTCTTTGGTCTCTTTGACTCTGTTTTACAACTAATTCTCATCTTATCTTTCAGGAAGTACAAAGCATGTTGCCTTTGAAGAGGCAAAATCCACTACACACATTGTCATCTGTGGTGTTTCTCAGGGCTCAGTGCTCGGCCCATTTTGTTTGTATTGTATATGCCACCTCAGGGCTGTATCATCATCCAGCAAGAAACTTTATTTCATTGCTATGCTGATGATGCTGCTTTACCTTAGGATGAATTTAACCTTCTCATTTACTCTACCATCATCCAGTTTGACCATTTGTTTGGAGGAGATAAAGTCTTGGATGGAGCAAAATTTCCTGCAGCTGAACAGCTCTAAGACTAAAGCTATAGTATTTTAGTATTCAATTCATTTGAATTTTATGTACTGTATATAGCACTTTTAACAATAGTTATTGTCTCAAAGCAGCTTTACAAAATTAAAAGGAAATGTGTATGAGCAAGTAAAAATGTAGATCAGAATGGTTAGATAGTCCCTGATAAGTAGGCCAAGGGCAATGGTGGCAAGGGAAAACTCCCTGAGATGGCAATACGAAGATTTGAAAACCTTGAAAGTAACAAGACGTAACAGGGAACCCATCCTCATTTGGGTCATACACACAAATACTGTGTTAGACAGCTGGAAGTTCAATAAATATCAGAAGAAATCTAAGTTAATGTTCATTTTGCCACCAGGATGTGCAGATGACAGAGGGGATCTGGATCACAGAGAGCTCAGGAGCACGATGTGTAGCTCCAAATTATCATAAGCAGAATCCAGCTGGAGGTGGTCCTTCTCTTGATGCATCAAGATCCAATATGCCATTGTCAACATCTGTCATTAACCTTGGGGTTAAAATAGACTCTCACTTCATGTATGAGGCTCATATTAAACATCTGTGGAAGACATCTTACTTTCACCTCAGGAACATGTGAAAAATATTATTCCAGATGCGGAAAAGTTAGTACATTCATTTGTCTCTTCCAGGCTGGACTTCTGCAGTGCACTCCTACTGGAAATATCCTTCAAAAGCTGCAGTATATTCAAAACAGTGCTACTGGGAGCCTGATGAGACAATCTATCTCTTCATTGATTACTTGTTATATTCAGAATTGAATACAAGGTTGTCCTACTGACCCACCAGTGCATCTATGGGGATGCCCCTCCTTATCTCAAAGAATTTATTACCTCACAGACGTCTGCATGCAACCTCCACTTTGTGTCAGTACATCTTTTGAAACCTCCTAAGACCAAGCTACATACGAGATCAGGCTTTTCGCTCAGCTGCACCTAGACTGTGGAACGCTCTCTTAGAGTATCTGAGGATGCCATAGACTGTTGATGCTTTTTAATCCGGTCTTAAATATTAAATCTGGTCTAAAAATTATTTTTTTGAGCTTTTGGGGCAAATTAATTTGCATTATAAATAAAATGTATTATTATTATTATTATTATTATTATTATTATTATTATTATTATTGTTGTTGTTAAGGAAATTTTGATAATCTGATCCTTTCGTTCATTTTCTCATATTTAAAACACATTTCCATAATTTTCACTTAATTCTGTAAAGCTGCTTTGTGACAATGACCATTGTTAAAATTACTATACAGATAAAATTTAATTGAAATTAACCTCTGTATTAACAGTTAAACTGGGTTAATGCTTAGGATCAAACTGGAAGCAGATCAGGACCTGAAAGATCCCAGTATAAGTTCAGAAACAAAGCAGGATCAAACATGGGTAGATAATGGATCAGGGACCGTCTTGTGCCTTGATACTTGAGCCCCAAGACAAAGGCTTGATTAGAGTGCGGACTAGAGTAGGGTCAGGTATCCATAATGCAGCGGCAATGTCTAGTTAGCAGTCAGACAGCCAGGTTAGCAAACTCACAGATGGGTACAGAGCCAAAACCCACCAAAACAGAGCAAAATCTGAATAAAAACAATAGCAAACAATCTGGCTTTTGACTCTGACAAGCTTAAGAAAAAACAGAGGTAGAAAACTAGCCATTTTTATTTGCTGTTTTGTTTGATAAACATATAGGAGGCTCATTATTATGCAGTATAGAGTGACATATTCTTTCTTTAGAACAACTTACGCAATATGAAGAATAAAATTTCTGTTTATTTTACACAAATATACAAACATACTGATCCACGAAAGGGACATGGGTGGGAAAAAAAGAAACTTTGGAGGAAAAAAAATGCACCTTAAAAAGGCAACAAAAAAAAAACTAGGCTACATGATATGGGTGAACAAAAAATTTAAGCCAGGAATTGAATTTTTTTTTTTTAAGTTCGCGATAATACAAGGATTATGGTTACATGTGCATTGTTAAACAGGCATGGAGAGAATTACTGAGTAGAACCACTCAGTAGCTAAGTCTTACTTTCAGCTTGGCGTAAAATATAAAGACATTCAGTTTGTACTCGGAGCACTTTCCGTATTTTGGCGCTGGAAATATGAGTCACACGGTCTCGAATTCTTTTCAATTCAATTCAATTCCATTTTATTTATATAGCGCTTTTAACACTTGATATTTTCGCAAAGCAGCTTTACACAATCAAAAGAAGTAAGTTTGTATAAAATGTGAATGTGTAAGAATCAAAATGATCAGATTGTCCCTGATGAACGAGCCGAGGGCGACGGTGGCAAGGAAAAACTCCCTGAGATGGTAATAGAAAGAAACCTTGAGAGGAACCAGACTCAACAGGGAACCCATCCTCATCTGGGTGATAACGGATAGCAGGGATTGATCAGCATAATAATGTGTACTGGAAGTTCAGTGTAACAGGAGATGTGTTAAAATTAAAATTAAAAGGAGTCCAGTTTGTTCCTGGAGGCTCAGGTAGACTGTAGGAGATTCCAGTCCTGAGCTATCGAACAACTGAAGTTATCTAAGCTATAACGAAGTGTTGACTCTAGATATTCATTCACCTGTTCGAGTTCTGTGAAGTCAGATGGTGATCCAATCAAAGTTGATAACTCTGGGAGATTATTGATGAAGCTCTGTGCGGTATTTGATGTAAATGTACATTTAAGGCGGTAGCACGGTGCTGTTTGTACATTATTACTATGACACGCTTTAATCGAGACAAGATAGTGACCTGAGATAACTTCAGACTGTGGAATTGTGGTTATATTTCCTATACTTAATCCGAAGGATAATATTAAATCTAAAGTGTGACCTGCTTTATGAGTGGGTCCTACTACACACTGATTTACTCCTACTGAGTCCAGTATGGACATAAATGCTGTTCTCAGGTTCAAATCCCACGACAACCAAGTTGTTCCTGTTGGGCTCTTGAGCAAGGCCCTTAACCCTCAACTGTTCAGATGTATAATGAGATACAAATGTAAGTCGCTCTGGATAAGGGCGTCTGCCAACTGCCTAAATGTAACAACAAGGTTTGAGAGGAAATCTGCAGATTCGCGGTCTGAAAATGATGATTAGCGGATCGACTGAGCTGACTTTATGTTACTATAGAGAACTTCAAATGCATTAAATTTAAAACTTTGTTTTTGTACGAGAGACAGATTATCATTGTAAATAACTGCGACTCCTCCTCCTCTACCAGTTAGCCGAGGCTGGTGTATGTAGCTGTATCCAGGAGGACTCGCTTCATTTAGAGCTACATACTCGTCCTGTTTAATCCAGGTTTCTGTTAAACATAATATATCAAACTCCTGATCTGTGATAGTTTCATTAACAATAACTGCTTTAGATGCGAGAGATCTAATATTTAACAGTCCGAGCTTCAGATCAGAGGTTCGGCTGCGCATTCAGTGTGATCTGAGTTTGTGGTGTCTATGTTAATTAAATTACTAAAACAGACTTTCTGAGTCTTTCTAAATTTATGTTTATGTTTATCTCGGGGAACAGACACAGTCTCAATATGATGAACCCTGAGTGACGACTCCATGCAGCTAGCAGACGATTGGTTTAGCCTGTCTGTCTGCTCCCTGGCCTGGGCTCTGGATTGTCACCGATTAACTCGGCCTCTTCTGAGACTATGTGCTATACTGCAAGAAATGAGAGCAGCACCTTCCCGAGTGGGATGGACACCGTCCCGCCCTAACAGGCCAGTTTTGCCCTCAAAGGTCTTCCAGTTGTCTATGAAGCCCACCTTGTTTTCGGAGCACCACCTGGACATCCAGTGGTTCAGTGACCATAACCTGCTGTAAGCTATGTCGCCACGTCTCATTGGGATGGGAACAGAGCAAACTACTTCATCAGACATCGCATTTCCCCCTCCTCCATGTCCCCTTAGGGGCTCCATATTTTTTTGCATTCCATGTCCTGTTTTTCTTTCTTTCTTCCTTTTTTTTTTCAAAACTTTTTTCTTTCCCCTTTGATTATTTTTTCCCCCTCACCATGTCCCTTTAGGGGCTCTGTACACACATGACTGAGCTAAAAAAAAAAAAAAGGTCAGGGAAGCAAAGAAATAGCACAGATACACATGATTATGTGTTTTTATTGATAACTTTTGCCTCCCCAATGAGACACACCTGCAAGGATTCCAAATACGCATTTTTGTTGTTTATCATCATCATTGACCTATGCTGTGTTGCCAGCATGTATCTGTGCTGGATGAGTTTTACGGGTTACAAGGTACAGGAGTAGTTCATAGTGTGTGAGTGCAAATGGGAGAGAGGGAGAAACAATCTGAAAAGTGGTGCTCCAGAATGAATCAAAATGACAGACCAGACTGAAAGCCGGGGTATGTCAGATTCAGGGGTTGGCACATGGTCCATCTACAGCCGGAGATCTAGAGACAGACGAGCAAACTAACATTTGGAGATACGACACCATGAACACCTAACAGATAGTCGAGAGAAAGAAACAGACAATAATCTAGTACAGAGCTCTTATGTAGTGATGATATGTTCTCTATGTAGTAACCAGATGTCCCTTCAAATTAGTCTTGTTCTCCAGCAGTAATTTGAGAATAAGCTATTGAAAATAAATGACCATGTGATCAATCTTTAATCAGTAGTTATTATGAAAGAGCTATATTTAGCTAGACAATATAAATTAATCTTATTGTTGTCATTTTATTCCTACTTTATTCCTACTTCCTATTTACAAAACATCTACTGCAATCAGTCACAACACTGAAATTAAAACTAGTTGTGTTTATTTGGCTTTACACAAAGGATGTTGAATAAAACTGAATTTCGGGGCCAGAGGCAGGAGAAGCAACAGGACCAGAGTCACCATCTTCATCTTACTGCAAGTCTTCATTATTTATATAAATTGGAGCAAATGTTACTTTAGATATTTTAATACAATCCTGAATCCACCAATCAGCCAGACATGATGACCACAGACACAAAGCCTAATGCACCTGGAACTG
>JAAGKR010006532.1:0-12232 GCA_011419295.1 Clarias macrocephalus
AGAGGGCAGTTCCCTTAATTCCTACTACCTTTTCTAATCTGTGAAGGAGAATACTATGATCAATGGTGTCAAAAGCTGCACTGAGGTCCAGTAGCACAAGTATAGTGACGCAACCCTGATCAGAGGCCCATAGGAGGTCGTTTACTACTTTAACGAGGGCTGTCTCTGTGCAGTGATGAGGCCTAAATCCTGACTGATACAGTTCATTAATGCTATTTCTATGTAGATGTGAACATAGCTGCTGTGATACTACCTTTTCCAAAATCTTGGAGATAAAGGGAAGGTTTGATATCGGCCTGTAATTAGAAAGCAGACAGGGGTCAAGGTCAGGTTTCTTGATTAGTGGTTTAATAACGGCTAATTTCAAGGATTTGGGAACATACCCACTACTGAGTGAACAGTTAATTACTTTCAACAGGGGTTCTATTATTGCTGGTACTATCTGTTTGAGAAAATGTGTCGGTATAGGATCTAATATACAGGTTGACGATTTTGAAGAAGAGATGAGTGTCTCTCTGTCGAGCTACACATGTCGTTCCTGAGCTAGGGACTGGGGACAGTTCTTCTTTACCACGAAGATGGTCCTGGCCCCGGCTGATTCTGACAGCTGTTCAGGACTGGGAATTTCTACCTGAGTCTACCTGAGCCTCCAATAACAAACTGGACTCCATATTAACTTAAAGACATCAACTGTTATATTGAGCTGCCAGCCGCCTAACACACAGAATGACTGCAGATTCTTGGAACCCGGCTGGTAGGACAGATAAAATTTAATCGGGAGAAGAATAATGACCATCAAGCTTGACGAGGATTAAGTCTCTTTTTTTTTGGGGGGGGGGGGATTTTTCCCCGATTTTCTCCCTAATTTAGGCGTGTCCAATTCCTCCCCGTCACTAGGGGGCTCCCACATTAAGGCTACTACTACCACTCAGCCGGGAGGGCCGAAGACTATCACGTTGCGCGAGCTCACAAATGCCCCTGACTGGCTGTAGAGCCGTGATTAATGTGGGAGCACTATGTACCTCTCATCCCTCCCCTTTGAGAGAGCTCGGCCAATCAGCTCTCTCTAGACCTCTGGCTGCGAGAGGTTACAGCACCACCCGGGATTCGAACTAGCGATCTCCGGATGATAGGGTGAGCGCTTTTACCACTGCGGCACTCGGAGGCCGAGTCTCTTGGTGGTGCGCAGGTATTCCAGGTTCCTATGGTCAGTCCACACAAGAAACGGGAGCTCAGTCCCCTCCAGCCAATGTCGCCACTCCTCCAGAGCTAGCTTGAAAGCCAAGAGTTCTCTGTCCCCTAAGTCATAGTTTCTCTCAGCTGGGGATAGGTGACGGGAGTAGAATGCACAAGGATGCATCTTGTTGTCATGGATGGACCTTTGGGAAAGAATACCCCCAACGCCAGTAATGGAGTTGTCAAACTCAACCACAAACTGGCAAGTCAGGTCAGGGATAGTTAAGATAGGAGCAAAGGTGAATCTTTTCATAAGGTCAGCAAAGGCTTGATCCGCCTCCTTATTCCAGCAGAAATGGGTTTTAGCAGAGGTTAGCGAGGTCAGAGGGGCGGTGACAGAGCTTTATCCTCGAATGAAGCGGCAATAAAAATTGGCAAAACCAAGGAACTGTTGAAGGTCTCGCCATAAGGCTGGTGTGTGCTAATTAGTGATGGCCTGTACCTTGGCTGCTTTCTAGCTTGGATGGGGAAATGACAAAGCCCAGGAAGGTGGTGGAGGATGTGTGGAACTCACACTTCTCTACCTTGACATAGAGGTTGTTCTCCAAGAGCCTCTGAAGAACCTTACGAACATGGTGCCAACATGGTCTTCCAGGCTTTGAGAAAAAATTAAGATGTCGTCTAAGTATACGAACATGAAGGCATTAAGGAAGTTGAAGAGAACGTCATTAATGAGGGATTGGAAGACAGTGGGGGCGTTGGTCAGACCAAAGGGAATTCGTAATGTCCCGTAAGAGTATTAAAGGCCGTTTTCCACTCATCGCCCTCACGGATGCGAACCAGATGATAAGCATTTCGCAAATCTAGTTTAGTGAAGATGTTGGCTCCCTGGAGTAGCTCAAAGGCCGTGGCCATGAGTGGGAGTGGGCAATGTCATGGGCGAATTCAATGACTGAGGGATGTGAAGCGCCATTTTGTCTCCTTTTATGGTTGACGTCGTGAAGGGTTTGAGTTGTGAGATGTGGAATACCGGATGGTTTCGGAGCGCCGCAGGCAGCTGGAGTCAGTAGGTGACAGGATTGACATGGAGGGTGATACGATAGGGGCCGATGAATCTGGGTAAGAGCTTTTGGGATTCCATGTGGAGGTGTGGGTTTCTTGTGGACAGCCATACTTTGTCACCTGTGCGGTACAGTCATCCCGGAGGTGTCGACGGCGATGTTGTGAGGTGTAGCAGATGTAGGGAGTGGTTGGAGTTCCCTTGGCATTGGTTGGTTGGTGGTCTTGGCCCTGGCGCACACTGGACACACCCGGGCGAACTCCTCGATGTCCTTGGCCATCGAGAGCCACCAGAAAGCTGAACATATTTGAGGGTGCGCTGCATGCCTGGGTGTCCCGACAGTGGCGAGAAATGGCCCCACTGGATGAAGTCGACCCTGATGTTCTCGGGTATGTAGAGTCATCCAGGCGGCATGCCTGCCGGTTCGGTTTCCGTGGCTTGTGTCTGGCGAACCCTTGTTTCCAATTCCCAATGGAGCGGGGCGATAATCTTAGAAGGAGGAAGTTCATGCGCAGGGTCTATCATACCGCCCGGGGTCAAAGAACATCACGTTCCCCGGGCGGTATGATAGATGGAAATCATATTGCTCAAAGAACAGGGCCTGCGCCTGCCTTGGGTTGAGCTGTTTCAGGTTCCTGATGGTGATAAGGTTTTGGTGGTCGGTCCAGATGACAAATGGCTCTCTGGTGCCCTGGAGCCAGTGTCGCCATTCTTCCAATGCCCACTTTATGGCCAGCAGCTCACGGTCCTCTACCCCGTATCGCTGCTGAGTGGTGTCAAATTTTTTAAAGAAGAAACTACAAGGGTGTAGTCGAGTTGAGAAGAAACTACAAGGGTGTAGTTTCTGGTCTGGACCCCGTTGGGAGAGAACTGCCCCAGCACCCACATCTGAAGCGTCCACCTCCACAACGAACTGTTGCTTAGCATCTGGATGGAGGAGAATTGGGGCAGTGGTGAATCGACGGCAAAGTTTGTGGAATGCGGCTATGGCAGTGGAGTTGAGTTGAAAGTGATGAGATGATGGGCGAATCAGGGTGGTTAAAGGTGCTGTGACTGTACTGTAGTCCCGGATAAAGCGACGATAGAAGTTCGCAAACCCAAGAAACCGTTGAAGTTGTTTGAGGGTCAAATAGGGGCCAATGACATACAACTATCAGTTTCTGTGGATCCATGGCCACACCCAGGGTCGTGTTCTCTTGCTGAAGCTTGGCCACCTCGCAGCGCAAGGCCGTGACGTCTTGGAGGTCCTTTTGGAGAGACTTGACTTGGAGGGTAGAGGGAGGGTAGTGTGGAGGGTAGGAAGCGCAGAGCGAAGACACGACGTGGCACAAGAGGGGCTCCAACCCGTGATAACGTGCTTGATCCAGTTGATCTGGGGACCGTGGAGAGCTAACCATGGGAGACCAAGGGCCAGAGAGGCGTGTGTCTTATTGATAACTAAGAAACAAATCTCCTCTATCAGCGGGGGCGTTGAATTAGAATGTTAAGCAGAGTCATAGTCAAGCAAGAGAGAGCGAGAGTTCAAAAACCGTGAAATCAGAGCGAAGCAATAAATCTAAATCGTGAGACGAGAAGACGGGAAATAAGAAAACAAAGCAAGGTCGATAACGTGAAAACGTCGAAACGCAAGACTATTTAGGTAAAGAAATGCACAATAATCTGCTTCATTTTAATCAGACAGAAATCGGTGTGCAGACGGGGCGGTACTTGGGTGTGGGAGGTGACGTGACAGCGTGGAAAAACAAGCCAGCATGGTGAAGAGCATGACAGCGTGGGAATGGAAGTGTCAGAAGGTGGAAGCTGTCTTTGATCAGCGTGAAAGCGCTGAGAGTGTTACAGGAAGTAAGGGGAGAAGGGGTGTGTCACTGACATTGCATCAGCGGGATTCGTTAACCTCAGATTTTTGTAACGAGTTGTGCAAGTTACCGAGACTTTTACTTGTTCGGTTCATATATGAACTATTAAGTCTATTCATTTAGACCAACCTCTGTTAACATCAGAACCAGTATTAAGTATATAATAAAGCTGAGTTGTGACTTTCCTCCCTAACTAAGTGCAGTGATTTTTGCAGTCAATAGGGCTAGCAGAGATGTTGATGCTAGTGACCTACAGTACATGTATTTTATCGGTTATGTCACGGAAATGGTTCCCATGCTCTAGCCATGTTACAACTGGTGAGAAAAACAAGGTCAATCCCACAGCAGAGAGATGGCAGGCTCTTAATGGGAAAACACTATGAGCTTTAATTGGTAATATATTCAATGTTTTCAGAGCTGGTGGCAGGCTTTCCATTTTTTCCCCTCCAAACCAGCTCAGTGATATACATTATATTGCTAAAAGTATTCGCTCATCAGCCTTCACATGCATATGAACTTGAGTGATATCCAATTCTTAGTTCACAGGGTTCAATATGATGTTGGCTTTGCAGCTATACCAGCTTCAACTCACCTGGGAAGGCTTTCCACAAGGTTTAGGAGTGTTTATGGGAATTTTGACCATTCTTCCAGAAATGCAATATATATTACCATATATGACCATAATTATAAAGGGACATTTATTTTGATACATAATCACAATATACAGTACAGACCAAAAGTTTGGACACACCTTCTCATTCAAAGAGTTTTCTTTATTGTGTTCTTTAGCTCAAACAAGTCTCTTCTGCTTGTTGCCTGTCCTTAGCAGTGGTTTCCTAGCAGATATTCTACCATGAAGGCCTGATTCACACAGTCTCCTCTTAACAATTGTTCTAGAGATGTGTCTGCTGCTAGAACTCTGTGTTGCATTGACCTGCTCTCTAATCTGAGCTGCTCTTAACCTGCAATTTCTGAGGCTGGTGACTCGGATGAACTTATCCTCCGCAGCAGAGGTGACTCTTGGTCTTCCTTGCCTGGGGCGGTCCGCATGTGAGCCAGTTTCTTTGTAGCGCTTGATGGTTTTTGTGACTGCACTTTGGGACACTTTTAAAGTTTTCCCAATTTTTCGGGCTGACTGACCATCATTTATTAAAGACTTTTTTCTTGCCATAATACAAATTCAAACTCTTTGAATGAGAAGGTGTGTCCAAACTTTTGGTCTGTAGTGTATGTCCCTATATAATTATGGTCATATATTTCACATACATGTTACCATATAAAGGTGAATATATTTTACCATATATATGCATTACTATATATTTTATAAAGTATATTGTTGAATATAAAATTACATACATTAAGATATACTGTATTATGAATACAATATATTATTCTGTATGTTGTGAATATATTTTTGAATATCTGAAATATCTATATTGACAATTAATATATAGAGAAATATATTTTCTTTGCGTAAGGGCGAGCCACAGGTGGCAAGCATTAAATGTTACCTGATAGCTTCATCAACCTCTCTGCATGTGCAGGCAATGCTTGACAATGCCCCCGCTGCCTCACACACTCCCACCAGCCATCCAACCTACGGCTTACTTCCACCCTGTCAGGAATGTTCATCACAACCATATGTACCTGGCCTGTGGATCACCCCAATGTGTTGGCGTACTTCATGCAGTGAAGACCCTGGAGCAGGAGATGATCCAGACAGAGGATGAAAGAGCACCCCAGCAACTGGAGAGTGAGAACCACCTACTTTTGATGGCCAGACAATTTTTCTCTATGATGCTTACTTTGTATATCTCTAAAGCAGTTTGCAGCTGATGTACACTGGGTGCTCCTCCCCTTTCACAACCTCAGACAAAATGTCCCCCAGCCCTCTATGTGATGCATATGTCTGGAAAAGAAAAGGGAGATAAAAGTCAGTGGTTTTGTGTGCAACACCATGATGGGCCTGCACACGAAACCACTTTTACCCGGTTAAAAGCCGAATCACACGGCTCCATCTACAGGACAGGATTTGCCTATCATTACTATAAATAATTATCTACAAACGCAGCTGAATATGCAGCATGTGGATGGAGGATTGTGTCTTCCTAAAGGGAAGGTTACAAGATGAATTGAGTCCTTGTGAAGAATGCAGGCAAAAAAAATGTTCTTGCCATTTAACAAGATAAAGAAGTTTAGATCTTGAAGTGGATAGTAATATGAGCACTTTACCTACCGGTGCAAATTCCCTTACCTGTGCACTGCTGTTATACACCTGGGATTGCTGTTCTTTAGACTGTTGCAAATTGTACCTGTTAATTGACTCAGTGTGAGAGTTTTGCTCTCAAATCAAGAACATATTGAAATAATTTTTACTCAAAGGTATCTCGTCCCATTTTCCCGAATGATGTCGAGAATGGCATGAAGCTTGCACCCATACAATAATTGTAAATGGGAAAAAACCCATAGAGGTTTGCTGGACCCCCATTATGAGGTCCAACAAGACCATAGAGGTAATTCTAGCCATTCGTCCCAATACCTTGTAAATGAACTCACAAATTATGTGTTTAAGTATTTTTTTTTATCTTTGAATGAGAATATCCATTTGCAAACAGTAAAATCTGGTACAAACTGAATCAATGACCAATATTAGTGCCTTGTTCAGTCAAAATTTCTTCCACATTATCCTCCAACTCGGAAGATGATGTGGAAGACAACCTCTGCAACCCTGCATGCTGAGATATTTTGAAGAGACACTGCTTCTGGATATCACATTGCTAGTCCATTAGAACTAGCACAAAGTAATGCCCATGTCCTGTCTAATCAAATGGCCTGATGAGATCCATGCCAATTCTTTCACAGGGGATCTCATTCAAGGGTTATGACACTTTTGGGGTATCCAACGAATTTACCAGCTGGCCGTTGTAACATATTTGTACATTTTAAGAGGTACATAGACCACCTAAATAATTGAACTCACCTATTAAGCAGACTGAAAAGCAATTCAACCCTTATATACTATTGGCCGAGGGAGGGACTCAACAGTTTTCTCCCTAGGTTTTTTCCTTTTTTCTTACATCTCCCTTGACCAAATTCATCCACGGGTTACAGTTACCTGGTTTTCCTTTTTTCACACGTTCTTTTACCTTTTGTTCTGCGTAGTCTTTAAATTTTTTCTCACTTCTGTTCACCAAGGTCGGTGCCAATCATTTCTTATCTTGTTCCGTAAATTTTCTCACTAGTTAAGCGCACATGCAAGGGTAACCATATCGACAGCGTTGATAGTGTGGATCCTCCTTCCCCTCACCCAACATTAATCGCGCTGCTCTTGGCCAAGTTCAGGCTGAATGCCATATGTCCTTAAATTTGCTGAAATTTCTTATTAAAAAGGGACTCACTTATCACAGGAAGGATGAGCCCACACCTGCTTCTCGCAAGAGGCCCTTCATAGCAATTGACTGTGTGAGTGGGTCTGCAATAACCCAGACCGATTCTCCTATTCCTGTTGGGACTCACTGTCCTGAGTCAAATACAATTAGCACACAAACTGATTTTCCAGCGAAGGTGACTTTTAATGGGTGTATCACTGTTTATGTGCCTTGCACTTATTTGCCAATTGGTGTGGTTCTCCTTCAGAGGTGGCAGGCCTCTCTATCAACCACCTCATCTAGTCAGTGATGTAATTTGGGATGCTCACGCATGCTTTGTTCTGCATCAAATCGGATACGCCTTTTTATGTGTATGTGTGTGTGTTTGTGCAACACTCTCTCCGTCTTCTCGTCTTACACAGTAACCCTTCCTCCTCTCTTATTTGAGAGGGGGGAGGAACTACTGTGCGGGACACCTTACACACACACACTAACAGAAACACTGCCTTATTGGGAAAATTAACAATAAACATTTCTGACACTTGAGTGCGCGCACACTAACGGACTCACTGCTGTAAAGTAAAAATAAAACAAAGTAACCTGAACTTTACCTTTGAAAAGAATCATGACAGATCAGTGTTTCTGTTTCCGTGTGTGTGTGTGAAGGCGAGAGGTGAAGTGGTGTGTGTGAAGGCAAGAGGTGGAGTGGTGTGTGTGAAGGGGAGAGAAGGATGAGTGTGTGTGAAGGGGCACAGGGTATAATGACACACACGCACATATAACAGAATCAGAACAGGCTGATAGAGAGAGAGAAAATGGGTCTTTAACCTCTCTTATAAGACTTTCTTTTGCTTTGCACAGGCGCGCATGTGTGTTATAATAAACAGTATAGTACATACGCTCTACTACACACATACAAACACAAAATAAAAGAGGCTTTTCACACACTCGTGGTCACAGCGTTATAGTAAACAGTCCATGCGTGGACGGATGTTAATTATACGAGTAAGCTCTGCCTCCTGCCTTTTCTTCAGTGCCACTGTCTCTAAGCCGTAGAGCATCACTGGTCTCACCACTGTCTTGCACACCTTTCCTACCATTCTCGCTGATAATCTTCGCTACGACTAACCTTCATTCCTCTACTTTCCAGCATGTACCTCCACCTCTCTATATTTTCCTCCACCTGTTCCCTGCTCACGCTACAAAGCACAATGTCATCTGCATACAACATACAGATGGAGACTCCTGTCTAACCTCATCTGTCCATCCTGTCCATCACCAGAGCACACAAAAAGGGGCTCAGACCCGATCCTTGATGCAGACCCACCTCCATCTTGAACTCTTATGTCACACCTACAGCATATCTTATAGCTCTCATACAGATCTGGCCATTAAGAATGCACACTTTTTCCCGCGAAATCCCACAATTTGGCGCACACCATGCTGCAAGATCCCTCAAGCAACATTCGGGAATTTAAATAAATGTGTTATGCTTCACTGAATATCCGCCAGATGGCGCATGGAAGGACTTTACCTTAAAGCCAGTCAAAGTACAATGAAGAATTGTGTATAATTAGTAAGCCTAAAACAATATTGTTTCCAATGCTGAAACAAACATGAATTTTATTTTGTTTTACAATAGATCTTTCATGATGAATGTGTGTATATTATTTGCTTCATATTATTTTCATAATGATGAAATGAGATGCCCAAAATCGGTCTTTAAAATTCATAATAAAAAGTTTCTTATATAGTTTTTGTATTAATAATTAATTACTAATCTTAAAAGGGACAAAACAATGAAAGACATGGCAATGCCTTGGTTTAAATGGTCTTAAAATTAATTACATTTCCTTATAGTAGACTATCTGATAGTGTTAACTATGCAAATGTCCCAATTCGTGAATATGCCAACATATCTTCGTTAAAACGTAAAAATGAGCACTATCAGAAGACATGAATGAATAAATATATAAGTAAATATTTTTATATGAACACAAAATGCTTCAGGCTTTTTATAATAATCATCATGTTTCTTGTGTCCAGCATTGAATAATTATTCATCCATTATTTGACTACGGCTGGAAATAATAGCTGGAATGTGATTATGAATTTAGGACTGAATTATGTGCGGAAACCCACGGCTCGTACTTTCACTTTTCAAAAGGCACCATTTTGATCAAAAGGCTGATAAACGTGTTAAATTTATTGATAAAAATCCCTCTTCTCACCTTTCATGTAGGTGTGAAGTGGAATTTCGTGAAGAACAAAGCCCACCTTGCCTGTCTGGAGATAAGACGTGTCGCTTCACGTAGATACTCCAAATTCTTATGGTCAGTTAGGACCAGGAACGGATGGATCGCCCCCTTCCAACTAATGCCTTGACTCCTCCAGGGCCAGCTTGATGGTGAGAAGCTCACGATTTCCGATATCGTAATTCCTCTCCGCCAGTGACAGCTTCCTGGAAAAGAAGGCACATGGATGATAAGTTGGATCCTTCCCCTGCTGCTGTGACAATACAGCCCCGACCCCGGTTTGGGAGGCATTGACCTCTACTAGAAAGGGATAATTAACGTCTGGAAGGACGAGGATCGGGGCTGTGGTAAAGGACTGTTGCAAGTGGGACATGGCCTGCATGGCCTCAGGTGACCAAATAAGCTTTTTGGGCTTACCCTTTAGGAGGTCAGTGAGCGGGGCGACTTTCATGCTATAACCACGGATGAATCGACGGTAAAAATTAGCGAAGCCCTAAAAGCGTTGGAGCTGTTTAATATTGGTTGGAGTAGGCCACGATCGGACAGCCTCCACCTTCCTCTCATTCATCTGAATCCCCCTTGGGCTGATGTTATAACCCAAGAAGGAGATGGGGGACTGATGGAAGAGGCACTTTTCCGCCTTGAGGAACAGCTGATGAGATCGGAGTCTCTTAAGCACTTCGGTTACGTGTCGGAGGTGCTCCGAGGAATCTTGTGAGTAGATAAATATGTCGTTGATGTAGACGACCACAAATCTACCCATACAATCCCGGAACACCTCGTTCATATAACCCTGAAACACAGACGAAGCGTTCACTAGGCCGTACGGCATCACTAAGTACTCATAGTGACCCGTAGGGGTAATGAAAGCAGTTTTCCACTCATCACCTTTGCAAATGCGAATCAGATTATATGCGGTCCGGAGGTCTAGCTTCGTGAAGATGGTAGCTCCACGCAGCTGTTCCAGAGCGGAGGGGACGAGAGGAAGGGGATAACTGAACCTTACCGTGACCTTATTTAGCGCCCTATAATCAATGTACGGCCGAAGGTCTTTTTTAGCCACAAAGAAGAAGCTGGAAACAGCAGGGGAAGTCGTGGGTCTAATGAAGCCTTGCTGAAGAGCCTCCTCAACGTATGTCTCCATTGCCTTCTGTTCCGGAAGAGAGAGAGTGTAGATCGTACCTCTTACCACCGGTGCACCTGGAAGGAGGTCGATGGCGCAGTCCCATTGCCGGTGTGGAGGCAATTGTGTGGCTCGGACTGGACAGAAAATGTCCTGAAAGCTGGCGTATGCCTCTGGAACATCGTGATGTGGCACCCCAGCTGGACTCTCCACGGAGGTCGAGTTGAGTGGTAGAGCTGGGACCTGGGAAAGGCAGTGAGAGAAACAGACATCCCCCCACTTCAGGATCTCCCCATCCTTCCATGAGAGGATCGGCTCGTGGAGAGTGAGCCATGGACGCCCCAGAATTAGGTCAGACGTTGCTTTCTCGAGAACCAGGAATCGGATGTTCTCCTCGTGCTGCCAGCCGACCTGCATACGCAACGACGGAGTGATGTAACGAGCCAATCCCCCAGCAGGGGGCGCCCCCATCACGCAGCAGATCTGAATGGGAATGGAGCGGAGTTCAAGGGGAACCCTGAGCTGGCGGCAGGGTGTCCTAAATATGAAATTCCCGGCGGAACCCAAGTCCAGGAGAGTCTTTATTGTGGAAGACATGGTGGCATGGTGGATAGTAACATTCGTGGTGAGTGGTTTTGCATGGGGACATTCATGAATGACTCACCAGAGGTCTCGCTGGGCGCCAAGGGCATGTTTGACGCAGTTGCCCCTTTTTGGCGCAGTAAAGGCATAACCCCGAGTTCAGCCGGCGTTGTCTTTCCTGAGGAAAAAGTCGGGCTCGTGTTTGGTGGATGTCCATGGGTTCTAGTACTGACCTGGGGTTTGGTGAGAGGCGGGCTGGTTGGAACTGAACCGTTGCAGGAAGTTCGGCAGCGCAATGCTGCAAACGGTTGACGACTCTGAGGGATGATCCTCATGACCTGCTCCAACCCAACAGAGTCGTCGTGGCCGCCATCTGCAGCCTCTGTCGTGGTGCTAGCCCCTGCCGGAATTTGGTTAAAAGGGAGAGCTCATTCCACCCGCTGGTTCTAAAGGAGAGAACATAATCGTGAATGGAACCCTTACCTTGTTGCAGCCGGAAAAGTTGGTCCCCAGCGGTGGTAGAGCTCACCGAGTAATTAAACACTTCCTGGAAATGCGCAGTGAATTGCTCATAATTATGGACGACAGGTCCATTCTGTTGCCACATTGCCTGCGCCCACTGGAGAGCGCGTCCCGTCAATAGGGAGACAATGTAGGCAACCTTGGACCTGTCGGATGGGAAGCGCAGGGGCTGCATGTCAGAAAAATATTGAGTACTGCAGAAGGAACCCATCGCAGTTCCCCGCTTCACCACACCAGAGAAGGGCGCCGATGTAGCCACGGGACTGGTAAGCGCACCTGGGGAAACCGGG
>JAAGKR010006532.1:12252-28196 GCA_011419295.1 Clarias macrocephalus
ACAGGGTATAATGACACACACGCACATATAACAGAATCAGAACAGGCTGATAGAGAGAGAGAAAATGGGTCTTTAACCTCTCTTATAAGACTTTCTTTTGCTTTGCACAGGCGCGCATGTGTGTTATAATAAACAGTATAGTACATACGCTCTACTACACACATACAAACACAAAATAAAAGAGGCTTTTCACACACTCGTGGTCACAGCGTTATAGTAAACAGTCCATGCGTGGACGGATGTTAATTATACGAGTAAGCTCTGCCTCCTGCCTTTTCTTCAGTGCCACTGTCTCTAAGCCGTAGAGCATCACTGGTCTCACCACTGTCTTGCACACCTTTCCTACCATTCTCGCTGATAATCTTCGCTACGACTAACCTTCATTCCTCTACTTTCCAGCATGTACCTCCACCTCTCTATATTTTCCTCCACCTGTTCCCTGCTCACGCTACAAAGCACAATGTCATCTGCATACAACATACAGATGGAGACTCCTGTCTAACCTCATCTGTCCATCCTGTCCATCACCAGAGCACACAAAAAGGGGCTCAGACCCGATCCTTGATGCAGACCCAACTCCATCTTGAACTCTTATGTCACACCTACAGCATATCTTATAGCTCTCATACAGATCTGGCCATAAAGAATGCACACTTTTTCCCGCGAAATCCCACAATTTGGCGCACACCATGCTGCAAGATCCCTCAAGCAACATTCGGGAATTTAAATAAATGTGTTATGCTTCACTGAATATCCGCCAGATGGCGCATGGAAGGACTTTACCTTAAAGCCAGTCAAAGTACAATGAAGAATTGTGTATAATTAGTAAGCCTAAAACATGGCCTGCATGGCCTCAGGTGACCAAATAAGCTTTTTGGGCTTACCCTTTAGGAGGTCAGTGAGCGGGGCAACTTTCATGCTATAACCACGGATGAATCGATGGTAAAAATTTGCGAAGCCCTAAAAGCGTTGGAGCTGTTTAATATTGGTTGGAGTAGGCCACGATCGGACAGCCTCCACCTTCCTCTCATCCATCTGAATCCCCCTTGGGCTGATGTTATAACCCAAGAAGGAGATGGGGGACTGATGGAAGAGGCACTTTTCCGCCTTGAGGAACAGCTGATGAGATCGGAGTCTCTTAAGCACTTCGGTTACGTGTCGGAGGTGCTCCGAGGAATCTTGTGAGTAGATAAATATGTCGTTGATGTAGACGACCACAAATCTACCCACACAATCCCGGAACACCTCGTTCATATAACCCTGAAACACAGACGAAGCGTTCACTAGGCCGTACGGCATCACTAAGTACTCATAGTGACCCGTAGGGGTAATGAAAGCAGTTTTCCACTCATCACCTTTGCAAATGCGAATCAGATTATATGCGGTCCGGAGGTCTAGCTTCGTGAAGATGGTAGCTCCACGCAGCTGTTCCAGAGCGGAGGGGACGAGAGGAAGGGGATAACTGAACCTTACCGTGACCTTATTTAGCGCCCTATAATCAATGTACGGCCGAAGGTCTTTTTTAGCCACAAAGAAGAAGCTGGAAACAGCAGGGGAAGTCGTGGGTCTAATGAAGCCTTGCTGAAGAGCCTCATCAACGTATGTCTCCATTGCCTTCTGTTCCGGAAGAGAGAGAGTGTAGATCGTACCTCTTGCCACCGGTGCACCTGGAAGGAGGTCGATGGCGCAGTCCCATTGCCGGTGTGGAGGCAATTGTGTGGCTCGGACTGGACATAAAATGTCCTGAAAGCTGGAGTATGCCTCTGGAACATCGTGATGTGGCACCCCAGCTGGACTCTCCACGGAGGTCGAGTTGAGTTGAGTGGTAGAGCTGGGACCTGGGAAAGGCAGTGAGAGAAACAGACATCCCCCCACTTCAGGATCTCCCTATCCTTCCATGAGAGGATCGGCTCGTGGAGAGTGAGCCATGGACGCCCCAGAATTAGGTCAGACGTTGCTTTCTCGAGAACCAGGAATCGGATGTGCTGCCAGCCGACCTGCATACGCAACGACGGAGTGATGTAACGAGCCAATCCCCCAGCAGGGGGCGCCTCCATCACGCAGCAGATCTGAATGGGAATGGAGCGGAGTTCAAGGGGAACCTTGAGCTGGCGGCAGGGTGTCCTAAATATGAAATTCCCGGCGGAACCCGAGTCCAGGAGAGTCTTTATTGTGGAAGACATGGTGGAGAGGTCTCGCTGGGCGCCGAGGGCATGTTTGACGCAGTTGCCCCTTTTTGGCGCAGTAAAGGCATAACCCCGAGTTCAGCCGGCATTGTCTTTCCTGAGGAGAAAGTCGGGCTCGTGTTTGGTGGATGTCCATGGGTTCTAGTACTGGTTTGGTGAGAGGCGGGCTGGTTGGAACTGAACCGTTGCAGGAAGTTCGGCAGCGCAATGCTGCAAACGGTTGACGACTCTGAGGGATGATCCTCATGACCTGCTCCAACCCAACAGAGTCGTCGTGGCCGCCATCTGCAGCCTCTGTCGTGGTGCTAGCCCCTGCCGGAATTTGGTTAAAAGGGAGAGCTCATTCCACCCGCTGGTTCTAAAGGAGAGAACATAATCGTGAATGGAACCCTTACCTTGTTGCAGCCGGAAAAGTTGGTCCCCAGCGGTGGTAGAGCTCACCGAGTAATTAAACACTTCCTGGAAATGCGCAGTGAATTGCTCATAATTATGGACGACAGGTCCATTCTGTTGCCACATTGCCTGCGCCCACTGGAGAGCGCGTCCCGTCAATAGGGAGACAATGTAGGCAACCTTGGACCTGTCGGATGGGAAGCGCAGGGGCTGCATGTCAGAAAAATATTGAGTACTGCAGAAGGAACCCATCGCAGTTCCCCGCTTCACCACACCAGAGAAGGGCGCCGATGTAGCCACGGGACTGGTAAGCGCACCTGGGGAAACCGGGTGGAAAATGGGAGCAGTGTGGGGAGCAGGGGGAACCGGTGGAGTGACTGTGGGTGCAGCAGGTGGTGTAGTGGAGGAGGTTTGTGGTGGAAGAAGACGTTGGAGGGTGTTGATCAGCTCCGAAATTAAATTAGCACCTGCCGGGTCCATAATTGTGTCGGTCAGAGATTCTGTCGCGCACCAACGGAACTCAAACGAGACAGTCACTGATTTGGCCTGGCAGGGCGCTTTATTAACAAAGTTGGGGGCAAATAAAGCGTGGGGTTCAACCAAAATATTATAATCAACACTGGAGCGCGGGGCGAGGCGGGCAAAGAGAGACTTAAATACACAGGGATACAATTCAGAACACAAGGAAAGATCTCAGTCTTTTCAAGGAAACACGAAAATAAACACAGTCTTATCTTTTTAGAAGAGTACGGGTCGCGTGATTAATCTCGGATGGAGTGCTAGTGAAAGAGTGGTGCTTTTATGTGTGTGTGTGTGTGAGAATCAGCGGAATGTGGAGCAGCTGTGTGTGTGTGTGTGTGTGTGTGTGTGTGTGTGACGTGCGTGCTGCGTGCTAGAACTCAGGTGACGTAGGACGTTGTGCAGGGGAGGAGCCTGGCGTGCGCGTCACAACATCTCTGCCTAAAATGTAGTTAGACAGAAAAACATTAAATAAATAGAAATAAAAGGTTTAATGGTAACAATTAAATCAGACTTCATAGTTGGACTTGATGCTTTCAGTGTAATTCACAAATTTTCTGAATATATTCAAGATTTTTTAAAATAATAAATTTTTGTATTCTTTGTTGTACTTTTTCTTTTTGCACACACATGTGGGTTCGTAACAAGACTAATAATAATAATAATAATAATACACTCAAAAACTGCTGGGTTAAAAAACAACCCAACCATAACCCAGCCACTGGGTCACTACTGGACAGAACATGTGCTGGATTGTTTTGATCCAAGTGCTGGGTGTAACCATTTAATCCAGAATTCTGGGTTGTTCCTCTGACCCAACCAGTGGGTTAAATTGACACTCTTGCTGGGTTAAATGTAAAAGTGCTGAGTTATTTTATTTGGCCCAACCAGTGGGTAACTTTAACACTCTTGCTGGGTTGACACATTCAAACTGATTTTTTTATTTTCAAAAAAAAGACCCAAAATCTACACAACTTCATATAATGTAAATAGAATGTCACAGAATAAGAAAATTTGAATAACAGACAAAACCATATAATCCCATGGTGACCATTTGTTAAATATAAAATTAATGTAACATAAACACTCTGTAAAACAATAAAAACAAGAGGCCCCTGTAAATCTGATTTTAATACAATGTTTAAACACTTTATATAGAAGTTTTCAATACAAATCTTATAATGCCCACATGACATAAAACATTTCCCATCTTAATATTTATCTATCAGTTATTTAACTAGTACTATTTCATTTCCTTCAAAATGACATTAAAAACAAAAACAATAAAACTTTTAAAAAATATTATTGATTAAATGTGGGGTGAAAAAACTTGAATAAACTCAAAAATTTAACAGATGAAGACTCTGATCTACAGTTTGCTGGAGAAACTCCCAGGTGAAAAGACACTGCTTAGCATCAATGACAAAAAGAACAACTTTAAAACAAACATCAACAGCCTCCACAAAAGAGTCTGTATCAATACAGATCTGGCCATTAAGAATGCGCGTTTTTTCTCGCGAGATCCCGCAATTTGGCACGCGACATGCCGCGAGATCCCTTAGGCAACATTCAGGTATTTAAATAAATGTGCTGTGTTTCACTGAATATCCGCCAGATGGCGCATGGAAGGACTTTATCTAAAAGCCAGACAAGTACAATGAAGAATTGTGTATAATTATTTAGCCTAAAACAATATTGTTTCCAATGCTGAAGCAAACATGAATTTTATTTTGTTTTACAATAATAATATTTTATGATGAATCTGTGTATGTGTGCTTCATATTATGTTCATAATGATGAAAAGAGATGCCCTAAATCATGAGGCGCCGTATAGGGCTTAAATCAAACTTCACTCATGCACACACACGTGAAACACTTGCATACACATATATGAAACAGTCACACATCTATATATACTAATAACTGCTCACACAACTACATATGAAATGCACGCACACACGCCTATGAGACGCGCACACATATACACAAACTCTCTGTGCATATACACCTATGAGATGCGCGCACATATAAAGTAATTATGCAAATGTCCTGATTCGTGAATATGTCAACATGTCTTCGTTAAAACGTAAAAATGTGTCGAGCACCATTAGAAGACATGAAGGAACAAATATAAACATGAAGTGCTTCGGGCTTTTTATAAAAATAATCATCTGGATTTGTTGCTGTTTGTGTCCAGCATTGAATAATTATTTAATCCATTATTTGACCACGGCTGGAAATAATAGCTGGAATGTGATTGTGGATTCATGACTGAAATAAAGCTGTTTGTCTGCGTGCGTGAACCCGTGGTTCGTACTTTCACTTTACAAAAGGTGCAGACATACTCCCCAAGAAAGTCATTGCCTCTTGCAATAATGCAGATCAAACATACTACACCAGACCATAAATAAAAAGGAATATTTAAGCATATACGCAAAATGTATATTTAAATATTAATATTAAATATTAAATATTACAGACTAAAACAAGGAAAGTAGACGTGAGGTCCAAGAAGGAAACGGGTTTCGTTATTTTACAAAATGTGAATATATTCAGTAAATATATGAATTACACTCAAAGTATCAAATCCAACTATGAAGTTTGATTTAATTGATATCATTAAACATTTTATTTGTTTCCATTTATGTTTATGGATTGCTGGTGAAATATATTTTAGGCAGAGATGTCTGCTCGGTCTTGTTAATTCTTTTAAACCCCCAATTCCCCCATCAGTGAAACCGGTTTGATAAGTTCACACCTATTGTGAATGAAAGATGAGAAGAGGGATTATAGTAACTGGGGGTCTGCATGTGTTCACCTCGGAGCGCGTTGTTTTCAGCAAGAAGCCTAAAACAAAAACAAAATAATGTTTGCTTCAGCATTGGAGACAATATTGTTTTAGGCTAACTTTTAATAAAAATTATACACTTTTGTATTCTTTGTTTTACTTCGTCTTTTTGCACACGCGTGTGCATCTTTAAATTCGAACAGAAAATAATAGTGGGCTGACAGGCACGTTATTTTTTCATGTAACTTAAACGGTTGAATGAAGTTAAATATACACAATAAATTAATAATTGCATTTGCTTTACATTTGAGCACTCATGTGTAAATAGCTTTTTCATTGTATATACTCCTATATCATATATGTGTGTCTAATACTGTTTTATTGATATTTTACATTACATGCAGTTTGTAATTTACTTGCAATTGTACTTTTAAAATATAACCTACGTATCTACAGTATAAGCATATTTAACTGCTTCAGCGGTGAATGAGAAATTTGGTCTGGCTTTTAGATAAAGACCTTATTTGATATAATTGTATTATTTCATTAATTATCTTATTAGAAATACAATTCTTATTCTCTATATTCCTGTCGAATATAGTCCTTCAGAGCAAGCACGGTGTCAGGAGATTCTGCTGAATCTCTTCTCACCTTTCATTCAAGATATGTGTGAATGCGGATGTCTCTGCCTAAATTTTATTTCCCCAGCAAATGAAATCAGACTTCATAGTTGGAGTTGATACTTTGAGTGTAATTCACGATTGACCTGTATATCAACTTGATAACTAGCGAATGCTTTAGTAAAGGGCTCTAAAACAGCGGCAATATGAATGACAGTGGAATATTACAGAACGTGCGAGTTGACGCCCATGCACCTTGACGCACATTAAAATGTTGGATTTGAATTAAAATGCCACACATTTCTCACACACACACACACACACACACACACACACATATATATATAAATATATATATTGGGCTTTTAAATAAAAATCCAACATTTTAACACATTAAGAATATTCGTGTTTAATTAAATTATTAAATCCTCATGTTCCAGTGTTTATGCAGTAATTTGGTCATGTTCACCCATGGGTTGACAATATAATGATTCATTATTTATCATTATGCTTACTTACTCAGAGAGATTCAGTTTGATGCAGATTGGTACATGACCAAATGGTACCTTTACTACCATTTATTATATGAAGTGGTGCAGAAGTGTATAATAAACCTGAAAAGATAAACACAAAAAAATGGACAGCTATTTATTTAATTATCATTTTAAATATTTATCAACAACATTTATCCATCAATGCAGTATGTCTGCATTTTAATCGATAAATCTCATGCGTTTATCACCTTTTGATCAAAACTCTGCCCTTTGTAAAGTGAAATTGCAAGCCGCAAATTAATTGTAAATTAATTTTAAAGCACGATTTAGGTCATCTCATTTCATCATTATAAACATAATTTATGAATTACACTTGAACGGGCGGTAGAGCTCTGATTAGACTACGTACAGTAGGAAATAGGGTCAACATCTCGGAGCCCAAGCCTCATTTAAATAAAAAAATTAATTAACAAATATTGTAAGTAAACAACAGTAGCACAAGTTTAGAAAAAATATTTAGACTCTAAATAGATGCCGAATTTTTTAAGGTGTGCCCGCTGGCACTATTCTTATATTGCTCTTTGTCAGGTTAAATTGTTCAGTGACAACCCCGTAAAATTCCATGTGCTGTAAATAGGTAGTCTGAGAATTTAGCTTTGTTGTATGGTTTTTACACAACCTATGATTTCACCTATGCTATTTTACAAATGGAATATTTTTTATGTTACACTCTTAAAACTGCTGGGTTAAATGTTAAAGTGCTGGGTTATTTTATCTATTTAGATAAAATCTCACTCACTCACTCACTCACTCACTCAACATCTATACCGCTTAATCCTGTATTCAGGGTCACGGGGGGCCTGGAGCCTATCCCAGGAGACTTCGGGCACATGGCGGGGTACACCCTGGACAGGGTGCCAATCCATCGCAGGGCACAGACACACACACATACATACACTCACTCATTCACACACTACGGGCAATTTGGGAAAGCCAATTAGCCTAACCTACATGTCTTTGGACTGTGGGAGGAAACCGGAGTACCCGGAGGAAACCCACCAAGCACGGGGAGAACATGCAAACTCCATGCACATAGAGACGGGAAACGAACCTGGCCGGGGATCGAACACGGACCCTGGCGGTGCAAGGCGGCAGTGCTAACCACTACACCACCGTGCCGAAATAGCCCATAAATAATCGACAAGTGAAATTAATCCGGTGTTATAACTACTGCAGAGATAGTTAATCAGCGGAAATTTTCAATACTACTACTACTAATGATAATAATACTGAAAAGAGAAAGCGCAGTCAAAGAATAATCACCATTGAAAATAAAGTGAAGAATAAATACATATCAGTATTTAAAGTTTGAGCTCGACACTTTTATGAACTCTGTCGCTTCTTATCAATGGGCGCATAGGTTAGGGTTAGAGAGAGAACGCATGTTTGGCTTCAGTAGACACAATACTTCAGATTGAAACACGACTGCCCCCTACAGGTAATGAACGGCATTTTCACAGCTTCCCATGAACTGCCGCGAGAGCACGCGAGATCCCTTTTCAAGAAACATGCATTCTTAATAGCCAGATCTGTAGCATTGCCTCCAACAATGGAAAAAATCTGTCAGATCCCTCTTGTCTCATCCCCAAGGCACAAATTATGGAACAATGCTCCAGTCATCTCCATATTTTGCAGATATCATTCCCATCATGTTGGTCCACCTGTGGATTACACACCATCACTTATTGTTGCAATATAACTAACATTTATGTTGAGCATTTTTGTTAAGGATGAACAGCTACATATGCATTTATGAATATGATATTTAAGTGATGAATTTACAACTTATAATAAACATTTCATAAGGATGACGAAAAAGCTTGTTTTAAGCTATAACCATGACGCTTTCTCATTTTTTGAATAACAAAACAGAATGAGAAAAAATATATATTTATACCACACCACCATATCGAAGCATTTATTTTGAACAATAAAATATACTTGCTCCTACCACAAGTTACTAAAAAAAAATAAAAAAAGAATTTACCTTAACTTACCATAAAATACTGAGTGCTCTGAGCATGATCTAGTCAGAAGTAAAGAATACAGAAACTTCTCCAAAGAATAAACCAACTGCTGAGTCAAAATAACACAACCATTTTTTTAAAAGACAGAAACAGAATAAGACTGTCATTAATCATATCCCAATAACTTCTTCTGACATTATATAAAATTTGTAATATTAAATATTATAAAATATGGCAAGAGACTTTAGTGAAGATTACTAGTAATTTAACTAAAATTACGTTTAAGATTACATTTAGTAAATTTAGGTTTTTTTATGTGTGTGGTACAAATGCACTTTTCTCATAAAATACAGTATAGCCGACTGTTGGCACAGAATATAAAAACATGAACTCCCCTCACCCTCCATATCAAAGTATGACTAAAAAGGTGGAAAATCTAATAAACAAGAAAATTAGCTTGCTCTTACCACAACTAAAACATTTTAAATTTTGGTACAAATTCATATAAACTTACCATTGTAATGTACCATTGCGTCACCGGAGGGAATCGGGGCCCGCCGACCTGATGGGATTGCCGGCGGTGGGGGCGACCCGGAAGTCGCGGTGCTGGGCGATCCGGCCGTGTTCGATGGAAATCTGAAATGAGTTCTTGGTGTAGAATGTCTCGGGCCGGAACCCAGCTCCGCTCCTCCGGGCCGTACCCTTCCCAATCCACTAGATATTGGAGGGAACCCCCTCTCCTCCGGGAGTCTAGAAGTTGTTTAACTCTGAACGCGGGGGCGCCCTCAATCTCCACAGCCCCGGGGATTGCTGGTTCCGCTATACCCTCGTCCAGCGACCCCCAGATCACTGGTCTGAGAAGAAAAATGTGGAAAACAGGATGAATGCGTAAATGGGAGGGAAGCTGTAATTTAAAGGAAACTGGATTTACTTGAGATAGAATGGGGAAGGGACCTATATATCGAGGAGTGAGTTTACGACAGGGAAGGTTAAGGTGAAGATCCCTTGTCGAGAGCCATACCCTATCGCCTACCTGGAGCGGAGGACTTTCCCTTCGCCGTCTATCGGCATACCTTTTAAAACGATGAACTGCCTGAGAGATTTTTGTGTGCGCATCCTCCCAAACTTTCTCCGCTCTCTTAAACCAGCCATCCACCATGGGTACCTCGGTGGGAGTGGTGTCCCATGGACATAGCGGAGGTTGATGCCCAAGCACACATTGAAACGGTGTTAGGCCGGTTGCGGTGTGACGTAGCGAATTATTCCTCCCAAATTAAGCAGTCTGCCCAGTCATGTTGTCGGCTGCTACAATATGCTCGAAGATATTTCACGAGTTCTTGGACAGTCCGCTCTGCCTGACCATTTGACTCGGGATGATAGCCCGACGTTAGGCTAACAGTGGTCCCCAACTTCTGAAAGAATGCTTTCCAGACTCGGGCGATAAATTGGGGACCACGATCTGACACAATATCTTCGGGTATGCCGTAGCAACGAAACACTGTTGAAAAAAGGGTTTCTGCCACTTGGAAGGCTGATGGAAGGGAGCTGAATGGGATGAATCTGCATCCCTTAGAGAAGCGATCTACTACAACAAGAATAGTCGTGTATCCCTTTGAAACTGGCAGGTCCGTGACAAAGTCCACAGAAAGGTGGGACCACGGTCTGTTTGGCGTTGCTAAGGGCATTAATTTTCCAACTGGCAGGTGGCGAGGACTTTTCGGCGCCGCACGGATAGCGCAAGATAAAACAACTGTTCTTACCGTCTTCCGCATATCCGGCCACCAGAACTTTGGTTACAGAAGCTTAAACATACAAATTACTCCGGGATGTCCGAATGCAACACTAGTGTGTGCTTGTATTATCACTCGCTCTCGTAATGGTTCCGGCACGTAGGTCCTCCCCGGAGGGCAGCGTCGCGGTGCAGGATGTGACCGTGCCGCCTGTGCTATCTCCGAGTCGAGGTCCCACATGATCGGAGCCACCACGAGAGACGAGGGCAGAATGGGCTCCAGTTCTGTAGTGCATTCGGGTGCCGAATAATAACGCGACAACGCGTCTGCTTTTTTGTTTTTTGCCGATTGCCAATATCATAGTTGCGCTCGGCAGGTGTTAATTTACGAGAGAAGAAAGCGCAGGGGTGGAGTTTCTCAGGGTCGCCTTGACGTTGTGACAGCACCGCTCCTATTCCCACTTTCGATGCATCTACCTCAACTAAAAAAGGTAAACGCAGATTTGAGACATTGAAACACCCTGCGCGCTTCCGGGGGAAACTCGCAAAGGCGTTTTGGTTTCCCTTTTAATAGAGTAGTGAGCGGCGCTGCCACTATACTGAAACCTCGAATAAATCGTCTATAGAAATTAGCGAACCCTAGGAAACTTTGTAGTGCCTTCACTGACCTAGGTTCTGGCCATTGTTGCACTGTTGCACCTTGGTCGTCTCCATCTCAACCCCCTGTGGCCCTATGCCATAGCCAAGGAATGCAATCTCCTCCTTGTGGAATTCGCATTTCTCTGCCTTCGCATAGAGCCCGTGTTTGCGTAGCCGGTGAAGGACGGCGGTTACATGTCGGACATGTTCAGAATATGACCGGGAGTACCAAGATATCATCCAAGTAAACTATAACAAACCCATTTAACATATCCCTAAACACGTCGTTCATGAACCCCTGAAACACCGCAGGTGCGTTTACCAGTCCATACACCATTACGTTGTATTGGTAATGACCCGATGTTGTGCTTAACACAATCTTCCATTCATCGCCTCTTCGCACACGAACGAGATTATAAGCGCTACGGAGGTCGAGTTTGGTAAAGCGCCTCGGAGTTGGTCGATAGCGGCCGGTACCAGCGGTAGAGGGTGCTTGTATTTTATTTTTACTGCATTGAGACCACAGTAATCAATACAGGGGCGTAAGCCCCCCCCCTTTCTTATCTATAAAGAAAAAACCTGCCGAGGCGGGTGACGTGGACCTGCTGATGAGACCCTGCCAAAGGGCTTCGCTCACATATTCTTCCATAGCCCAGGTTTCCTCCACGGACAATGGCAAAATCTCTATCGCGCAATCCCACGGTAGGTGAGGGGGAAGTCGTGCTGCTGCCCTAATACTAAACACGTCTTTAAATCCTTCGTACTCTGATGGCACATTAATAGACTTAAAAAACTAAAGCGCGCGGGCTCTCAATGGAAGTCGTTTGGACCATCAATGTCGGCAGTGTACATGTTTTCACGCATCTAGGTGCCCAGGATATGACGCGAGAATTCGCCCAATCGAAATTGGGATTGTGGAAGCTGAGCCAGGGTAGACCCAGCACGACGGAATAAAAGAATTTTAGTTCCTCAGCATGACCGGGAAAAGTTAGCCGAAGTGACGCGGATATTTGTTTAACAGGCGATTGTTTAAGACTTTGACCATCTAGAGCTTTGATCGCCATAGGGCATGGTAGCTTCGACATTGGAGCTCGCAGCGAGGAAAGAAGGGATGGGGAAATAAAGTTTCCAGCCTCAGCAGTTGTTGCTCCCCCGATTTTCCGTGATCTGGATGGTCGAATACAGTGTGGAAGTCAGCGAGAAACTGCTGATAACTGCACACGGCGATCCCGCCTGCGCTCCACACGGCTGTCGCCCAATCCATCGCGGAGCCTGTGAGCTGTTGCGTTACGAAGCTGATCTTTTGCAGGTCCGACATGTCCGGGTACTCCGCCAAACACAGCTCACAGGCTAGGAGAAAACGTTTGCACCCCTCCAGGTTCCCAGCATACCGTTCCGGAGGGGTGGGGTGCGGTGGTGAGGGTGCGGGGCGCGGCCCAGGAGAGAAGGTTGGAGATCGTCCCTTCGTGAGCTGCTCTACGCTGTATGCCAGTTCGTAGACAGCTCGAGCCAGGCTGTCGATCTCGTGTTGCTGTCCTCTAATGTAGTCTAACACGGGGGCTTCTTCCTCTGGCAGGGGGGTTCCTGCTGCGTCCTGGAAGGCCTGTTCATCTGTAATGTCTCTCTCAAAGGAAGCGGACACAGAAGCAGGTTCCATTTTTTACTTGCTTTATTTATCTTTTCTTTTCTCTTTTTTCTTGTGTATTTTACTTGTAAATAAAACAACCAAAACAAAAGATCACAGTAACTTCTCCCCAGATTGGGTCTGCAGGTGGGAAAACAAAAAACAACTAAACTAAACAGGCTCGTAGGCCAGCGGACCTGGTCCGGAGTGATGACTCCTCACCATGAAAACAGAACCACACCTGCAGACACCGCTCAGTCCTGGGGGAAATAGAGAAGAGATAATGAACATCAGCATAAATGAAAATGCAGACAATACGGAAGGTGCACGACAGTGAACAGGCAAAGTGCTACAGGTTCGACCGGAATATATAGGTAGACACACGGGGGCGGGGGCACGGGGGGTACACAGGTGCTCTTCATTAGTGTTAAAGTGTAGACAGTACACACGTAGACACACTAGGTGGGGACAAAGCGTCAACTCAGTAATCCGGTGAGCTAGATCTTATTTCCCGGTGCTGCGGTGGTACAGATGTTACAACCATAAAATACTGCCAGCTTTAAGTAGCGTACCCCTTGCTTCAGAAGTGACCCACTACATCAAGGAGAGAAGAAAATGAAGAACAAATACATATCAGTATGTACAGTTTGAGCCCGACATGTTTATTAGCTCTGTTGCTTGCTGTCAATGGGCGTCTAAGAGAGATAACACATTTTCGGCTTCAGTAAACATACAATACTTCAGATTGAAACACAACTGCCCCCCTATTTATGTAATGAACGTCATTTTCACAGCTTCCCGCAAGGTTCCTTTTCTCGAAACGTGCATTATTAATGGCCAGATCTGTACATGTCCTGCACCACTCTAACATACTTCTTTGCCACTCCAGACTTCCTCATACAATACCACAGCTTCTCTCTGTGCTGCCTTTCATAAGCCTCCTCTAAATTTTCAAAGACACAATGCAACTCCCTATTACTTTCTCTGTACTTCTCCATCAGCATCATCAAAGCAAATACTCCATCTGTTGTACTCTTTCTAGACATTAAACCATATTGCTGCCCACAAATGCTCACCTCTGCTCTTAACCTAGCTTCTCTACTCTTTACCAAAGCTTCATTGTTTGGCTCATCAGCTTTATTCCTCTGTAGTTGCTCACCTCACTCTTGCTACTTCCTGCTCCACAACAGGCACCTCTTCTACTCTTCTTTCACTTTCATTTTCATCATTCATCAACTCATCCAAGTACTTCTTACATCTTCCCATCACCGTCCTGGCACCTGTCAGTACATTTCCATGTGCAATCACTCTAACATGCTGTACATCCTTTCCATCTCTATCTCTTTGCCTCTCTAACCCGTACAGATTCACTTCTCCTTCCTTACTGTCCAACCTAGCATACAAGTCCTCATATGCTCTCTGTTTGGCCTTTCCCACCCCTACCTTCACCTTAACCTGCCTCTCCCTGTACTCCTGTCTACTCTCTTCAGTCCTCTCAGTGTCCCATTTCTTTTTAGCTAGGCTCTTTCTGTGTACATTCCTGGATTTCCTCGTTCCAACACCAAGTCTCCTTGTCCACTTTTTCCTTTCCTGATGATACACAAAGTACCCTCCTAATTGTTTCCCTGATCCCCTTAGCTGTAGTTGTCCAGTCAACTGGAAGCACCTCATGACCACCCAGAATATGTCTCAACTTAAAACTACACAACATTCTTCATTTTTCAACTTCCACCACTTTGTCCTCTGCCTTTGTCCTTTTCTCCTTCCTCACTACCAGGTTCATTTTACACACCACCATTTTGTGTTGTCTGGCTACACTCTCCCCTACCAGCACTTTGCAGTCACTGACCCCTTTAGATTACAACATCGACACAAGATGTAGTCCACCTGAGGGCTTCTGCCTCCGCTCTTATATGTCACCCTATGTTTCTGCCTCTTCTTGTCCACCACCATCTGTCCTTCTGCGACCAAATCTGCACATCACCTTCTTATCATCTCTTCCTTAATTCCTTTGATAAAGTGAATTTTAAGGGGAAATAAAAATCCCTGACTAACAAATAATTATTTTTCATAAAATAACCTGTTCCACAATTATTGGCACCCCTAACAATTCCTAGAAAATAAATGTAATTGAAGTATTTCTGTAATTTCTACAGTAGTTTACAAAGTTGATCAGAGTATCTAGGAACATTTAATTAATAATTTATCACTTTCTGCTTCCCTGGGGTATAAATATGACATGACACCGAGGCCATTTCTCTTATCCACTCTTCAACATGGGAAAGACAAAGGAACACACCATTCAAGTAAGGCAGATGTGTGTCGAACTTCACAAGTCAGGCAATGGGTACAAGAAAATAGCCACCCGCCTGCACCTGCCCATATCTACTGTGAGAGGAATCATTAAGAAGTTTTAAAAAAAAACTGGAACAGTTAGTAAACAAGCCTGGACGAGGACGCAAGTTTATTTTGCCTCCATGCACAGTGAGGAGGATGGTAAGAGAAATAAAAAATTCTCCAAAGCTCATTGTTAAAGAACTGCAACAAAAGATAGCATCTTGGGGTCACAAATTCTCCAAAACAACCATCAGAAGCTCTCTACATACCAACAAGTTCTTTGGGAGGCATGCAAGGAAAAAAACTTTTCTCAGTCACAATCATAAACGCAAACGTTTGGAGTTTGCTAAGCGGTACTGGGGCTTCAACTGATGAGACCCAAACTGATGAAACTGATAAGTTGACACCAAGATAGAGCTTTTTGGCAACAAACACTCTAAGTGGAACACAAAAGATGAGTATGCAGAAAAGCACCTCATGCCCACTGTGAAGTATGGGGGAGGATCGGTGATGCTGTGGGGCTGTTTCTCTTCCAGAGGCCCTGGGAACCTTGTTAGGGTGCATGGCATCATGAATGCTTTGAAATAC
>JAAGKR010006532.1:28216-42333 GCA_011419295.1 Clarias macrocephalus
AAAAAAAACTGGAACAGTTAGTAAACAAGCCTGGACGAGGACGCAAGTTTATTTTGCCTCCATGCACAGTGAGGAGGATGGTAAGAGAAATAAAAAATTCTCCAAAGCTCATTGTTAAAGAACTGCAACAAAAGATAGCATCTTGGGGTCACAAATTCTCCAAAACAACCATCAGAAGCTCTCTACATACCAACAAGTTCTTTGGGAGGCATGCAAGGAAAAAAACTTTTCTCAGTCACAATCACTCTAAGTGGAACACAAAAGATGAGTATGCAGAAAAGCACCTCATGCCCACTGTGAAGTATGGGGGAGGATCGGTGATGCTGTGGGGCTGTTTCTCTTCCAGAGGCCCTGGGAACCTTGTTAGGGTGCATGGCATCATGAATGCTTTGAAATACCAGGATATTTTAAAGCAAAATCTGGTGGCCTCTCCCCGAAAGCTGAAGATTGGTCGTCACTGGGTCTTTCAGCAAGATAATGACCCAAAACATGTGTCCAAATCTACACAGAAATGATTCACCACACACAGAATCAAGGTCCATGGCCATCTCAGTCCCCACACCTCAACCCCATTGAAAACCTGTGGAGTGTGCTGAAGAGAGTGCAGAGGAGAGGAGTCAGGTCACTGGATGATTTAGAGACATTGTGCAAAGAGGTGTGGTCAAAGATCCCTCTTTCTGTGTTCTCTAATCTTGTGAAACATTATAGGAGAAGATTAGGTGCTGTTTTGTTGGCAAAAGGGGGTTGTACAAAGTACATCAGGGGTGCTAATAATTGTGGCACCCATGATTTGATGTAAAATAATTATTTCTTAATGTGGGTTTTTTTTCCACTGAATAAATGCACTTGAATTAAAGGTTGGAATTTCCTCTTTTTTCCATTGTGGTCATATGTTATTTAGAACAAAACTAAATTTTTTAGAAGCTAAAGAACACATTTTAACCCGGGATGCCAATAATTATGGAGGGCATTGTATGTTGCCCTTTTAAGAGTTGCTGCCCCTCTCCTAACGTGTACTCTGCAGAGGTGTGTGAGAGAGATTGGAGTAGGAGCTCAGGTGTGTTGCTCACCCCCGAAACGCTCTATTCTTTTACCCTTTTCTTTAGTTTTACTCTATGTTTTGTATTATAATTTTGTGACGCTGAAAGATGCTGATAAAGGTTTTGTGCTATTATTGGCTCTGAGCTCTTTTTTTAGAAAGGCAACAGCTTTATTAAGCAAAGGTGTTCCTTCAATTAAAAACAACTAGTTTGAGATCTATACCTACTTGTCTTTTTTGAACTACACTAGAATCCCCCATTAAAAAAAAAAAGTAACTCGCTAACTTTTACTAGGAATGCTCTGCATTACTTCATCCAACTCACTCCAGAATTTCTCTTTTTCTTTTAACTCATCCTACCTGTGGGGCTAAACACTAACAACATTGCACATCACACGATCAATTTAAATCTATTTTAACCTCCAGAACATTCTTTACAAATTCTGCTTTCAGGATAACTCCTACTATATTTCTTTTCCTATCCACACGATGGTAAAACAACTTGAACTCCTTGCTCCTAAGCTTCCAGCCTTGCTACCTTTTGACCTGTTTTCCTGGACACACACAAGTCCCTATTGTCACTCCTAAACCCTTGCTTTTCCTTCTCTCTCTCTGCCTACGAGCACTCTTGCTCCTCTCCTTCTTCGACCAACTGTAGCCCAATTTCCACCAGCACCCTCTCAGTGAACAGCACCAACGGCAGTCATTGTTAACCAGGGTCACGACTGATCCGGTATCAAAGTTCTGTCAATGATTCGTATGATTGATTTAGGAAATGTTTTAAGTGGGATGCCCTCACTGCCACAACCCTCTGCATTTATCCAGACTTGAAACTGGCACAAGAAGACACTGGATTGTGCCCCCCAGTTGAAAAACTGAAATGTTAATTTTGTGAATAACAGGCAAATAATGACAGTTTTTATTAATAGTCATTACATACCATAGCAGAAATTACAGTCTACTGGACAAGTGTTTTATTATCTTATGTGATCTCAACCCAAATATCCCAGGTTCCTTTCTCCCAACCTGAAAAAAACAAATGAGCTGTTATAGCAAATATCATAGTTACAAAAAAATTGCAAGTTTACACTTTGCATTTGCATCTGGTAAGAAATGGTAGTCAGTTCCAAGGCCTTCAGCCATATTGTACTACCAGCCATGTCATATACAGTACATACTGCATGTTGCCATTAAGTGCCTAAACATATATACAGTAAACTTGTGTGCCCTGAGATGCATTGGCATCCTGTCCAGGGTGTACCCCACCTTGTGTGTCTCCTGTGATAGGCTCAAATGTCCAGTATCTCAAAATATTAGAATATTATGTTTATCAAAATGAATTTGCTGTACAGAAATTCAGAAAACTATGTTATTTTATGCACTCAATACTTGGTCAGGGCTTCTTTAGTATGAATTACTGCATCAGTGCGAGATGGTGTGGAGGGGCGATCAGCGTGTGGCACCGCTAAGGCTTTACTGAAGACTACTGTAGGTTGCTTTGATAGCAGCCTTCATCTTGTCTGCATTGTTAGGTCTGTGTTTCTCATTTCTTTTGACAAAACCTCATAAATTCTCTATGGGGTATATGTTAGGCAAGTTAGCTGGCCACTCAAGTGTAGGTATATCATGGTTAGATTTGGACTGAACCTGGGGCACAATCTTGGCAACAGTCAAGTTCTTTTTTCCTTATCCCAAGTAAGACACTTCAGACATTTTTTTTTGGATCAGAAGTGGCTTGCTACAGTACTAGGAACAGTTTTAGACACTTTAGAATTTAGACACTATATTGATGCTTCTATAGTCTACTCAGAACTGGACCCAGCTGTTGAGATTGGGCACTCAAGGCAACCGGGCTGCTCAAATCATTGTTGGACTCCTCAATTACATATGTCGAGCATTGTCTTAAGGTCATCCTGAAAAACATTTTCTTCTACTTATATAACCTTCAGCTGTGCACAAACACACTTGGGAGCCATCTCAATATGAGGCTCTATGGCAAAGATTATTGCAAATTATACTTTGTTAATTCACCCGAATGATGTGGCATGAGGCTTGCACCGATACAATAATTAAACTGGTGTATGGTATAATTATTCAAAGGACACTGAATACACAGCCAGCAGCTGCGATCTGAAGTGAGGGCTGTTAAATATTAGATCTCTCACATCTAAAGCAGTAATGGTTAATGAAACTATCACAGATTGGGAGTTTGATATATTATGTTTTACAGAAGCTTGGATTAAAGAGAATGAGTATGTAGCTCTAAATGAAGCTACTGTATACACCAGCCTCAGCTAACTGGTAGAGTAGGAGCTGGAGCTGTAATTTACTATTTGACTATCATATAAAACTGCAGACACAAATTTAATCCATTTGAAGTCCTCTATAGTAACATAACAAGTGTAGCAACAAATATGAAGTCTGCTCAGTCGATCATGCTAATTATCATTTACAGACCCCCATGAACATTATCACTTTATCAGTTTGTATATTTAAATGGTGAATATTCTGCATGTTCCTAAGTGGAGTTTGGTGTTCCACAGGGTTCAGTTTTAGGCCCACTGGTTTGTCCTCTTTATATGCTTCCTCAGGGCAACATAATTTGTAAGCATGGTATTAGTTTTCATTGTTATGCTGATGACACACTGTTATACTATGTTGTATTTCTCAGCAAAACCAGATGGGAGAAAACAGCTTACTAAGGTTGAGCAATGTGTGAAGGACATAAGAGACTGGATTTATTAACTTCCTTCTGCTTAATCCTGATAAGACGGGAGTTCAGTCAGTGTTGTGAACAGGTCCAATCTCTGAGGTGAGAAACTTGAACAAGGGCAAGGAGTCAGCAAAAAACTGGTTTATGAATACACAATAATTCAGTGGAGAATGGTTGCTTGATGGTGAGTTTAAATAGACAAAGGTGATGAGCTGAGATAGAGAACAGGTGTGCAGAGAGGGGAGAATGAGGTGGCAAAAGAAAAGAGTGGAGTGGATTGGAGTCACAGGTGAGAATGCCTTGACGCAAGAGGTGGACATGACCTGGCATACCATGACAGTTTGTGACAAACAGTGCCTTCGTCAGTCAGAATCGGTTTCAGGAATCCAACTCTGGAATGATGTGGAAAACAGCATCCGCAACCCTGTATAGTAAAATATTGTGAAGCAGCCCTGCTTCTGGATATTGCAATACAAAGTCCTCTAAAACCAGCACAAAGTGATGCCCATGTGCTGTCTGATCTAAGGGCCTGATGAGATCCATGCCAATTCTTTCACAGGGGTTGTGACCCCTTTGGGGGGTCTGGTGGATTTACAGGTTGACATTTGCAACATATTTGTAAATTTCAATAGCTGTAAGCTATGTGGTACATATACCAATAAATAATGGATATTATTTAAGTATCACTGCTTATACATGACTATATCTTTTTTTTTTTTTTTTTTTTTGGTCAACTCAACAGGTTTCTGTTAGAGCTTTTAAATAACAATAATAATATAAAAATAGAGTACTGTACGTCATTCATGAGGGTGTTTGTTTTCATTTCAAAAGTACTCAGTTTATTTCAATATAAATTAATTAATATTCAATATAATTGAGACAAATATGGCAAATATGTAGCAATATGGTTTTCAACCTCACACTGTAATCTGAACTAATTCACCTTTGTTTTAAACTTTGTTTTGGCTGTTCAGTAAAACATAAGCAGGACATAATTACTTAAACAGAGAAGCTCCACTGTATTTGAGAGTTTGCACAGTATCATGCCAACATACTACAATATATGATATTGAAGCAACTGATATCTTTAATTTAGTGAACATTTACGGTGGACTTGTGTTTTCCTGTGGCACAAAGAAAGTAGTACACGAATAAGGGACGTACAGCATCATCTCTCAGTCCATAAATAACTGGACTTAGACAGCGTGGCAAGAGCAGCACAAACACATAATTTAAGTAACGCAGGTCTGAAAAAAGTTTGCTGTTGCCAAGCATTGAAAAAGCTTGTTCAATAATGCCATAAAGAAAAGAGGTGAGGCACAGACACAGCTGAATGAGATGCAGCAGCACAGTCTTGTGGGCTTTTGTGGCAGAGTCCTTATTGCATGAAATGGACCTTGCTGTGATCAAAATGCTAATATAAGTAAAGAGGATGATAATAGAGACAAAGACAAAGTAAATTATGTTAAATATCCGATAAACTTCAGGTTGCCATTGTTTGACAAAAAGTGTTTCTCTTACACAAAATACTTGTGAGGTTAAATAATTAGAATCAATTACTATTATATAAAACATATCAATTACAAAGTTTATGGAACCAATAAACCAAATGATTCCAATAGCAACATACGTCCTTCTCTGAGTGGCTATTTCAAAATGTTTAAGAGGAAAGCATATGGCCACATAACGCTCTAATGACATCACTGCCAGGTTTAAAGGAGCGTTACGAAAAGTTGTACCTGCAACAGAAACTATCAAAACACAAGCAGCAGTGACCAACTTGAAAAAACACATACTGAAGACAAGTAACAAGGACATTAGAAGATGAATTGAGTCATTGAGAAGCATGTGGGCAAAGAGAATGTAACGTGAAGTCTCCTTAAAAACAGGCTTACTCCAAAGAATGTAGATCATGACAATATTTAAATAGATAAAGAATAAAGACAGTGATGATGAAAAAATCACTCTCAGTATTGCTCCCTCAGACAACACAACTTGAATAATTTGTTGTGCAAATAAAGTCCCACCACTGCTCTCATTAGTAAGTGACATAATACAGTATACAATATAATCACACAATATTTATAGATATAAAGAAATAAACAAATAAGCCACCCTAAAGGAAAACCACCTTCCTACATGACAGTTCTTTACACGTATAAAAAGAGTAAAAAAAATTTTTTTTAATGATGTACATATAAACATTTATGTCCTGCGCAAAATCCCACTTTCCTACGTGAGCTCAGCTCTGAATATGAAGAACAGTGTGAATGGATCTTTATAATGGACATCATGTGGGCCACAGGGATAGATGATGACATACCTCTCTGTGGAAACAACAGAAATGACCCAATTACACCTGTCTAGTATTTAACCATATAGTATATTTATATGCAAATGTTTGGGTCTTAAAGTAAATTGGAAAAAACAGCTTGCTTGTGACTAGTTAAAAATTACCCCAAATGTTGCTGCATATTTAATAAACTTAAACAATATATTTATAAGTGGTGACTGAAATGTTAATATGATGAATAACAATCAAATAAGGAAACTGTTTATTAACAGTCATTACATACCATAGCAGTTATAAGAAATTACAGTCTACTGGATAAGGTGTTTAATAACTGATATAATCTCAACCCTAATTTCCCACCCTGCAAACACAAATTGTCTGTTATAGCACATGGCATAGTTACAAAATAATACATTAAAAAAAAAAATGTTTCGCCTGAATTTTATACTTTACACTTGACCTGAAGCCCACCGGGAATCTATGGGATATTGTCAACAGAAGTGAGAATCACCCGACCCAACATTGCAGACAAGATGAAGGCTGCTATCAAAGCAACAGAGTCTTTAGAAAGCTTTAGCAGTGCCACTGGCTGATCGCCTCCACGCCATCTGTTACTGATGCAGTAATTCAGCCAAAAGGAGCCCCAACCAGGTATTACGTTCATAAAATAACACTCCTATTTCTTCAGCTATATTGTAGTACCAGCGTGTCATATACATACTGCGCTGTTGCCATGAAGCGCCTAAACATGTATACAGAACCCTTGTGTGCCTTGAAATGGCTTGGCATCCTATCCAGGGTGTACCCCACCTTGTGTGTCTCCTGGAATAGGTTTAAATTTCCTGTATCTCAAAATATTAGACTATTTCCCAAGATCAATAAAAAGAAAATTTAGCTGTAAAGAAATTCTGAAAATAATGATATTTTATGGACTCAGTACCTTCTTGGGCCTCCTTTAGCATGAGTTACAGCATTAGTGCGAGATGGCATGGAGGTGATCAGCCTGTGGCACTGCTAAAGTTTTACCGAAGACCACATTGCTTAGATAGCAGCCTTCATCTCGCCTGCATTGTTGGGTCGGGTGATTCTCACTTGCCTTGAGCTCATTGTCAGACTCCTCAATTCCTGTGTCGAGCATTGTCTTAAGTTCATCCTAAAACACATTTTCTTCTGCTTCTGTAGCCTTTATGGTCAGCTATGCGCAACCACACGAGGGAGGCATCTCAATATGGTGCTCTATGAGGGTAAGTCACTGGAAAATTTCTCCTGCAACCTGCCCAATGTTTTTTGCTCCTGTACATTGCAAAATTTATCCTGCAACTTGGCAACCTGCACTGTTTGTAATGGTGAGATGGTTGAAAATGGTCCAATCACATAAGCCCAAATATTTAAAAACAATATTGATTCGCTAAGAACAAAAGTGGGAGGGTTCAGGGCGCACAGTGCTCGAAGGATGGTTTGACAAAATCCAATCAGAGCTCAGCCTCAACTCACATGCTTTTCAAAAATGTATGTGCCTACATAGACACTCGTTTGTCCGGCACCCCGCGTACACGAACACAAATGAACACAATACAGTTTAGATAAAAATAATAATAATAATAATTTTATTAAGAAATACAGCAGAATATTGTGACTAAATGACTTTATTTCATTATTAAAATAAATAATTATTATGTTAAATAATTACATATTAAAGGAGCATTCTTTTTTGCCTAACTTTAAGGGGGGGCGGCACGTTGCGCCCCATATTGACTGGCCGCCACTGGTCTCTCCTCCCAATTTAAAAAAAAAGTTGTCTATAATGGAACGAGGCTTGCATCCATACACTAATTCAACTCTGGAAAAAACCTTGTAGAGGCTTTCTGGACATCTCACACCGCAAATAACAGGAGTTCTATTCATTTGTCCCAGTTCTTTTTGAATCAACTTACAAATCATGTGTTTATAAGTGTTTTATTAAATCTTTCAACCAGATAATCTATTTGCATATGGTAAATTCTTGTAGAAAATGTAATTAATACCCAATAATTCATAGAGTTTGCATACTGTGCGATATAAATGTAGTGTCTTGATCAGTCAGCAGCTCTTTCAGGTTCCCAACTCGGGAGATGATGTGGAAGACAGCCTCCGCAACCCTGCATGCTGTGAAATTGTGAAAAGGCACTGCTTCTGGATATCGCATTGCGTAGTCCACCAGAACTAGCACAAAATGTTGCCTATGTGCTGTTTGATCTAATGGCCTGTTTAGATCCATGCGAACTCTTTCACAGGGGATCTCAGTCAATGGTTATGACCCTTTTGGGGCGGATTTACCACCTGACATTTCCAATATATCTGTAAATTTCAATAGCTGTGGGGTAATGACCTAAATAATGGATCTCACCTAATATGTAAGTTTCACTGCATATGCATGACCAAAATTACATAGAATTTGAGTTTGTTTAACACTCTTTATACACAGGCTATATTGCTCATGATAAACATCTTTTCAAAACACTTAATATCGGATTGTAATAGGAGCGTATTAGTTAATAATCCCAAGAAGAGAATGGGGAATTTTTAAATCTGGGTAATCTACTGAGCATAATAATAATAATAATAATAATAATAATAATAATAATAATAAGTTGTAAATAAGTTGTAGCTGTTCAGTAGAATATAGACAGAACATACTGTAATTACTTAAACAGAGAAGTGTTTTCATGGTGAATGAAAACTATTTTCGAGGTTCCACACTATCATGCAGTGAATTGAGCTTTAAACTGAGCAAATGGGACAGGAGCAGCAACAGTGTTTTACATAATTTTATAGGAAAGTGGTGTTACAAGGTACAGTATGCATAAGTATTTCAATGCTATTTTCCAACACACTAAAATATGATATTGAAGCAGATATAGTTAATTTATTAAACATTTACAGTAGGCTTGTGTTTTCCAGTGGCACAAAGAAAGTAGTACATGAATAAGGGACGTAGAGAATCATCTCTCAGTCCTTAAATAAGTGGACTTAGACAACGTGGCAAGACCAGGACAAACAAATAATTTAAGTAACGCAGGTCTGCAAAAAGTTTGCTGTTGCCAACCATTGAAGCAGCTTGTTCAATACTGCTATAAAGATAAGAGGTGAGGCACAGACCCAGCTGAATGAGATGCAGCAGCACTGTCTTATGGGCTTTTGTGGCAGAGTCCTTATTGCAGGAAATGGACCTTGCTGTGATCAAAATGCTGATATAAGTGAAAAGGATGATTATAGAGACTGACACAAAATAGACTATGTTAAATCCCCGATAAACATCAGTTTGCCATTGTTTGACAAAAAGTGTTTCTCTTCCACAAAATACTTGTGAGGTGAAGTAGTTATAATCAATTATTATTATATAAAGCAAGTCAATTACAACGTTTATGGAACCAATAAACCAAATGATTCCAATAGCAACATGAGTCCTTCTCTGAGTGGCTATTTCAACATGTTTTAGAGGAAAGCATACAGCTACATAACGCTCTAGTGACATCACTGCCAGGTTTAAAGGTGCGTTACGGAAAGTTGTACCCGAAACACAAACTATAAAAACACAAGCAGCAGTGACCAACTTGAGTAAAGACAGACTGAATATGAGTAACAGGGACGTGAGGAGAAGTTGAATTGAGTCATTGAGAAGCATGTGGGCAAACAGAATATAGCGTGGAGTCTCTTTAAAAACAGGCTTACTCCAAAGACTGTAGACCATGATGATATTTAAATAGATAAAGAATAAAGACAGGAATATTGCAAAAAAGATTTTCATTATTGCACCCTCGGACAGCACCACCTGAAATATTTGTTGTACAAACAAAATCCCACCACTGCTCTCATTAGTAACTAACATAATACAATATAAAATATAATCACACATTATTTATAGATATAGAGAAATAACAAATAAGCCACTGCATGGGAAAACCATCTCCCTACAGGTCAGATTTTTAAACGTATAAACAGAGTTGAAAATAATTTAAAATGATGTACAAATTTGTTATGTCCTGCAAAAAAATCCCACTTTCATATGTGAGCTCAGCTCTGAATATGAATACCAGTGTGAATGGATCTTTATAATGGACATTATGTGGGCCACAGGGAGAGATGATGATACACCTCACTGTGTAAACAACAGAAATGACCCAGTTACACCTGTCTAGTATCATTTGGGCTTTAACGTAAATGGGAAAAGAACAAACAAATTATTAAACTGTTTATTAATAGTCAGAACATACCAGCACTTCTAAGTCTGTAAATTACAGTGCACAGTCTGATGTGATCTTAACCCAGATACCCCAGGTTCCTTATAGCAAACATCCCAAGTATCATAGTTTGAAACATAAATAAATAAAATTGAGGTCTGTCCTCGATTTTACACTTTGCACTTGCTCCAGGTAATGCAATGGTAATCAATTTAAAGGATTTAGCCATATAGTAGCTGTGCAGCCGTGTCGTATGCATACTGCATGTTGCCACTTATATACAAATATACAGTACACTTGTGTGCCCTGAGATGGATTGGCTTCCTGGTCAGCTTGTATCCCACCATGTGTGTCTCCTGAGATATGCTTAAAAATTCAGCATTTCATCAAAATATTAGAATATTAGAATATTTTCTACAATCAATTAAAAATGATTTTGCATCAGTACACGATGGTGTGGATGCGATCAGCTAGTGCACTGTTGAGGCCTTACTGAAGACCAGGTTGCTTTGATAGCAGCCCTCAGCTCATCTGTATGGTTGGGCGGGTGTTTCTCATGTTCCTCAAGTCAGGTGGGTTGGCTGGCCAGTCAAGCACAGTATTATCATGGTCAGCAAACCAATTAGCTTTGGCTCCTTAGCAACAATCAAGTTCATTTTCTCCTTAGCCCAAGTAAGATGCTTCTAACATTTTTTTTGGTTCAGGAGTGCCTTGCTACTAGGAATGCAACAGTTGTTAATTTCCTGAAGATGCCTGTGTATGGTGGCTCTTCATGCACTGACTCCTGCCTCTCTCCAGTCCGTTGCAGTTCTCCTGTTCTTAAATCGGCTTTACTTGACAATTTTCTTAAGGCTGCAGTTATTGCATTTGCTTCTGCACCTTTTCTGCCTTCAGTTTTCCCTTCCAGTTAACTTTTCATAAATGTATTTCAATAGGCGGCATGGTGGTGTAGTGGTTAGCACTGTCGTCTTGCACCTCCAGGGTCCGGGTTCAATTCCCGGACAGGTTCGATTCCCGTCTCTGTGTGCATGGAGTTTGCATGTTCTCCCCATGCTAGGTGGGTTTCCTCCTGGTACTCCGGTTTCCTCCGACAGTCCAAAGACATGTAAGTTAGGTTAATTGGCATTTCCAAATTGGTCGTAGTGTGTGTGTATCGGTGTGTGCCCTGCAATGGATTGGCACCCTGTCCAAGGTGTACCCCACCTTGTGACCTAAGTCTCCTGGCATAGTCTCCAGGCTGCCGTTGTGACCCTGAATACAAGATTAAGCGCTATAGATGATGAGTGAGTGTTGAGTTTCAATACAGCACCTTCGGTCTCTTAATGTTACGGAAAACAGACTCAACCAAACAGAGATCGAGTGAAAAAACCCGAGCGGGCGATTTATTGACAGTTTTTGAGAAGTGGAAACTTTGAATGAGAAAACCGGATTGTCTTAACTGACTTGGTGATGAAGGAGCTGGTGGAAGTTTGCAGCGGAACATATAACACAGAGAACACGGGAAATCACAGACCAGGAGACGGGACGAGACGTGACGTGATGAGACCAGGAGTAGCATTGGCAGGTGCGTGACGGAGTCTGTTGTCCATTGATGAAGTCAGACACCGAAGTGATGAAGTGACACTTACATTCCTTTTGAAGGACAACTGTCAAGCTCCTGGGTTTTGGATGCATGAAATAAGAAGGTGTGACAAAGTCCTCGGAAGGACTGTGGCTGTTTCTGCAGGATGTTTTGACTAAGCATCTGTTTTTCTTATAAAACTGCATGAATTATAAATGAGATCATATTTTAAGCACATCATCATCACATCAATTATTGATCTTATTTCATTAATTACTGTTTACTGATTTTACAGTAGAAAATTTGAATTTTTAAAGAACATTCTTGCTTTACAGTAGATACCTGCATGTACCCAAGACCTTTGTACAGTACTGTATATATGACCACCCACCTAATATTAAGTTCCCCCTTTTCTCAACAAATCAGTGATGCACTGTGTGTTCTGCCACCTATCAAAACCAGCATTAACCTTATCTGCAATTTGAGCTACTGATCAGTGCAGACATGGATCATCCAACAAGAGCTGTGACCCATCACATCACCCATCACAACAGTCATCACAATCTTGTTGCAGTGGCCCTTGAAGAGGGAGGGATATATTAGGTAGCAAGTTAACTGCATGGCTGGCCTGTAGTAAACTGATCCAGAGCTACTGTAGGTTAAATTGCTGAAAGGATTAATGCTGGTTCCCATAAAAGGTGTCAGAACACATAGTTCATCACTGTTTTGTTTGCAGAAGTGAGGGGGTTCAACATTAAGTGGGTGGTCAAAATGTTATGGCTGATAGATGTATATGGCATTATTTGCAATATTTGCAAATTTGTTTCAACTTAGCAATTTGGTTTTCACCCACACACAATAAAATTAATTAATTGTCCCTAAAGGGGCAATGTTAATTTTAGATTTATGTTCCTTGATTTAGCTGTTTACCAGAACATACATTGGGTAGAACATTATATATATATATAAGTTGGGTAACAATGTATATATAAGCATTTCAGTTATATTTTCCAACAAAATAAATTATGACCTTTAACAATTTTAAGCATTTAGTATTTCCAATTTAGTGAACATTTACAGTAGGTTTGTGTTTTCCTGTGGCACAAAGAAAGTAGTACATGAATAAGGGACGTACAGCATTGTCTCTCAGTCCATAAATAAGTGGACTTAAACAGCGCGGCAAGAGCAGCACAAACACATAATTTATATAGCGCAGGTCTATATAGAGTTTAATGTTGCCAACCTTTGATGCAGCTTGCTCAATAATGCTAAAAAGGTAAGATGTGAGGCACAGACCCAGCTGAATGAGATGCAACAGCACTGTCTTGTGGGCTTTTGTGGCAGAGTCCTTATTGCAGGAAATGGACCTTGCTGTGATCAAAATGCTGATATAAGTGAAAAGGATGATCATAGAGATTAATACAAAATAGATTATGCTGAATTTATAATGAACATCATTTTGCCATTGTTTGACAAAAAGTGTTTCTCTTCCACAAAATACTTGTGAGGTCAAATAGTTAGGATCTATTACTATTATATAGAGTATGTCAGTTACATAGTTGGCGGACCCAATAAACCAAATGATTCCAATAGCAAAATGAATCCTTCTCTGAGTGGCTATTTTAACATGTTTTAAAGGAAAGCATATGGCCACATACCGCTCTAGTGACATCACTGCAAGGTTTAAAGGTGCATTACGGGAAGTTGTACCTGAAACAAAAACTATAAAAGTACAAGCAGAAACGACCAACCTAAATAATGACAGACTGAAGATGAGTAACAGGGAGGCAAAGAAAAGTTGAATTGAGTCGTTGAGAAGCATGTGGGCAAACAGAATATAGCGTGGAGTCTGTTTAAAAACAGGCTTACTCCAAAGAGTGTAGATCATGATAACATTTAAAGACATAAAGAACAAAGACAGCAATGTTGCAAAAATAATTTTCATTATTGCTCCCTCAGACAGTTCAACGTGAAATATTTGTTGCAGAAATAAAATCTCACCACTGCTCTCATTAGCAACTAACATAATATAGTACAATATATAATAATAGTGTTTATAAATAAAACATTAAACAGCAATAAGAGATAAGCCTCTAAAAACACCACCCTCTAGATTATATTTTTAAAAGTATAAACAGAATAAAAAACAATTTCAAATGATGCGCATGTGCAGGTTTATGTCCTGCAGAGAATCCCACATTCATATGTGATCTCAGCTCTGAATATGAAGACTAGTGTGTACGGCTCTTTATAATGGAATTCATGTGGGCCACAGGGAGAGATGATAACAC
>JAAGKR010006533.1:0-13912 GCA_011419295.1 Clarias macrocephalus
GGGGGGGATCCGGGACATACAGTAAGACGCAATGGGGGAAAAAATGGAGACGAAAAAAAAAATGGGGCATAGGAGGAAAAGAAATCAAGGCCATGTGACTCATACTTCCGGTGCCAAAATACAGAAAGGACAAGCTCCGAGCACAAACTGAATGTCTTTATATTTTAGGTCAAGCTGAAAGTAATACTCAGCGACTCAATACTCTACTCAGTAATTCTCTCCATGCCTGTTTAACAACGCACATGGAACTCTAATCCGAGTATTATCTTTCCCTGTATGCTTCTTCTTCCTTTATTTTTTAGCAGTTGGCTTTTAGGCGCATTACTGACACTCACTGGACTGGATCGGTATTGCGTGGACAAGGATCAGGTATTGCTGCCACCTGCTGGACTAAATCGGCAAAGCTGAAGAGTTAAGTTTTGCGAGATCTCGCAAACTTTTTTTGCAAGATCTCGCGAACAATTTTTTTTTTCCCCTGGCTTACATTTTTTTCCCGCACCCAGATCCTGTTAGCCTATATTTTATTTATTTATTTATTTATTTTGCCTAGCTTATTTTTTTTCAAGGTGGAATTTATTTTTTCCTCCAACGTTTATTTTTTTCCACCACATGTCCCAGTAGTAATCAAATTCAACTTGCTTAGAAATATTGAATCATTGCACATAAATGTTGCACATTTGCACAATGTTCAAAATTCCAAAACTACAACAACAACAAAAAAAAAACAACAGTTTAATTCACTCTTTGTCAGTGTGCTCTCTGACTTTTGGGCCCCACTTTGTATGAGGGGCGTTCAAGTCAAACCGGGACTTTTGCCTGTGCAGAATAACAAAAAAGTACCTTAAATTCTCTATCTGCTACACTAATGCGTTTCACCACTTCTTGCATACCTTGAAGGTGGAAAGTTTTCTCAGTACACTGGCCTCCTTTAACAACCCCAATCATGTGGAAATTGCTTGGCGTGCGGTCAAGACTGTATAAAGGATGTGGCAATAACTCCCAACCGAGTTGTAATGTGCAAGTAGTGTTGGTGAATGAGTGTGTGTGTGTGTGTGTGTGTGTACAGTTCCCACAGACAGATGCATGTCTTCAGTACATGGTAACGACTGCAGTGGGCTCCGGAATCCAGCTCGGAATCCTTGCGCGGATATTCGGCATCCGTCTCATGACCGTACAGTGCTTGAAGTCTTCTATAAATGTCAATGAGTTTCATGCCTTTATGCGCTCCATATACAGTACTCTTGGAACAAATATCCATCCTCGTTGTGTTAAGCATTAGTAAAGCCTGAGCCTCTGGCTATTTCCTAAACTCGAATTGGCTTGAAATGTTTATCTTATATTTTAATATTTTTTTCAATAATCATTGCTCTCTTGTATGGTTTTATCTCCTTCTTCTTTTTCATGCAATACTAACAGGGTTTTCACACTGATGGTACTCTTAGTCCCTGACCTTCTGAACTAGCATTAGTTTTTGGTAGAAAACTCCACAGCACATTTCAGAGAGCTGTACAGTTACTGTAGTTCCCCTATATACTGTAAGGGCGCTTTCTGAATAGTACTGTACAGTAAATGTTGTTTTATTAGCTTCCTATAACAGTGTCGCAGGTTCACCTTATTTCACCACCTCGGCCATAATATTCTGCAGAAAGCCGCAGCATTAAATTGATGTAAATTATAAGCAATAAAGTTCCATACAAAAATAATACGTGTGTCTCGTGTCATGAAGTGTGTCTTGTCCCAGTGATTCTGTGTGCTGTCCTTATTTGGCTAAAGCCACACAGACAGAGCCATACGGACTGGAGAAGATATACGCTCTATACTGTATGTGTGTTATACAGATTTTTTTTTTTTCCCTCCCCATATGTTACAAGAAATCTGCCAGGGAGTTCTGAGTGTCGTCCAGCAGCAAATGAACATGGATGGATTAAACAGAGTCTAACTGAATCTATTTCATACTTGAAGGTGCAAAAAAAAAAAAAAAAAAAAAATGGAACGTTAAAACAACATTAAAACCTTACAATGAACAAACCCCCAATCGTCAAACCTCCTGAACCGCTGATGAAGATCACTGTTTGCACTTTAAATTTTCTTCCGCGATGCTGTTCATTTGACGTAAATGAAACCCCAGGGACAGATTCTTAAATAAGTGAGTTGCCAGAGTAATGCGGGAAGTGACATTTACTAAATGGCCTCACTTGGAGGTAGTCCAAAGGCCGATCTAAGGCGATCAATTGCTGCAGCATACAAAGTGATAAAGCCCAATTAGTGATCTTACTCTTGTTTCGCAGTTAATGTCCAAATTGGTCCAAAAAAAAATAACTTTTTTATTGTAAAATGTTCTTCTGGTGCAGATTCCAAAAACGGACTGATTAAATGCTGATTAAAGTTATAGTCATAAGGCGACTGCCAGGTATCGCTTTACCCCGTGTACAGGAGCGTGGGGGGCCTGGAGCCTATACCAGGAGAGCGAGGCGGAGCGAGGCGGAGCGAGGCGGGGTACACCCTGGATGGGGTCCCAATACTTTACAGGGCACACACTCACACACTAAGGGCAATTTGGGAACACGAATTAGCCTAATCTGTATGTCTTTGTACTGTGGGAGGAAACCAGAGTACCCGGAGGAAACCCACCAAGCACAGGGAGAACATGCAAACACCATGCGACAGTGCTGGCTATCAAAACAAAAAGTTGCAATAATGTAACATTTAGATCTCCGGAACAAAGTTTATTTGAAGTACGGCTGTCGATATTCATTTAAATATGTACATTTTGACCCTGGCTGTGTGATAACGGCGCGTTTAGCGCAGATAATGCGAAGACTGAGGAAACATCATTGGGTGTGCAAGTTTTATTATAAAAAAAAAAAAAAAGCTTCTAGATGGAGGTTTGGATAAAACCAAAGTTGTGTGCTTAAGGGAACAATTTTTTCATCAATACGTCAAATGCAAGATGTGGAAGTGGTGGTTCAGGCGGCTAAGGCTCTAGGTTGTTGATTGTTGATCTGAGGATCCGGGTTCGAGCGGTTTTTATTCCAATATTAAACGTTTATAAAACAAGTATTCTCCAGCATGCTCAGTAAAACCTAACAGCTGTTTTACTTAGAATACTGCACACATCTGTATCCAACACTACCGCTTATGTTCAAGCACAGAGTTTCCACACTAAATATTGACCGTTTATTGTTTACGTTATTACTTAGTGCTTTTTATAGAAGTTTCTTTTCATGTAGAAATGTTTTCAAAAGCATCATTTGCATATGGCTTGTGTTTGGATGTTCCCAAGACTTTTGCACAGTTCTGTAAATAAAACAGCTGTTAGGTTTTACTGAGCATGCTGGAGAATACGAGTTCTTTTGGTAACTTGGTCACACTCGCTCATTTCTATTTTCATGCAAAACTCAGGAGTCGACATTATTGATTTTTTTTTTTTTTCCATCTGAAAACTGGTCTGTCATGTAATATGTCGCTTTCTTTACAGGCATGCAAATATTCTTCTGTAATGTTATTTATTTTTTAATTTTAGTGCATCTTTGTAGGGAAGGGTCTTGTACATTCATAATAACGCAGACATAATAAACTTATCTAACAACACTTGTACTACAGATAATATGGCGCCTAAGACGTTTGCACAGTAGTGTATATGTGAGTATTTTAAAATTGCGATTAATCGTGATTAATCACTGGCTGACTGTGATTAATTCGATTCAATTTCTTCATCGATTGACAGCGCTAGTTTAAATAAATCATCATACAGTAGCATTTTTGTTATTATACTGTACTGGAAATATCCAATTACTGTCTTGAGATTATTTTTATAAAACCATAGCTCTCTTGATTCATTCATTCATTCTTCATTCAGAGGCTAAGTAATAGTGGGAATTAAGTGATGAAGTTAAATGATGGTGATGGAAACAGCAGGCTACAGATTACCAGAGCACAAACTAGTTCTTTTCCACAGACAGCGAGGCAGCCCAGGCCCATTTCTCAGGAAAGATTACACATCAGCTTCTGTTTGTGCCTGTGCCCTCAGCCTTGGCCTCAATTAAAAGTGACAGAGGGGGGAACAGGAATGGAATGGTCCGAACATACATGAGTGGAATGGAGAAACCGAAAGGAGGATGGTGATGTCAGGAGGAAGACGACAGGGGCGTTGAGGTCTGCAGCGCTGACAGTCAGTGATGTGCGGTTTACTTTTCTGAAGCGGCAGGGAGCCGAAATCGCTCTCTTACAAAATAATAAACGTGATCTGCGGGCCCCTGTGCCACCACCATGACTTCCCTCCGCCGCGTCCTGATAGAAATGTCAAGACGTCCGAGCCGGGGGAGGTTATTTCACCTCCACACTTCATTACTGCCTCCGCACTTAACTGTCGCACCGCTGTGGACAAAACCGCGAAGGTGCACACGACTGCATCCAGCCTTAAGAAAGACTCCACCAGGTTTGCAACATATCCGGAAGTTAAAGCATGAAAAGGGGAGGAAATGGCTGTCTGGGTCAGCCTGTAAAAGCCCGCTGCGAATAACAACGCTGTCGTGGTCAAGTAATTGTTAAAAATAATAATAAAGTTTTCTTAGGGTTTGTTACAGTTTTTTATTACCATTATTCCCTCACACCAAACTAAATGATTAAAAAAAAGGCATTAAATAATGAAAATTGCTCCCAGATTCTAAATGGACTGTAAATCTGTGTTTTTTTTAAACATAGGAGGACCTGTTCCGTTTATTTGCTATTGATTATCATTTCTAACATTCCAGTTAATCCATTAAAAATGTAATCATAAAAAAAATCTTGATCAAATTTCATTTGCATATTCTTATATAATACTTATGAATTGTACTGTACTGTATATACTTAAGGCTCGATTCCTGTCTCTGTGTGCATGTGCATGGTGTTTGCATGTTCTCCCTGTGCTTGACGGGTTTCCTCCGGGTACTCCGGTCTCCTCCCACAGTCCAAAGACATATAGATTAGGCCAATTGGTGTTCCTAAAATTGCCGTAGTGTGTGTGTGTGTGTGTGTGTGTGTGTGTGTGTGTGTGTGTGTGTGTGTGTGTGTGTGTGTGTGTGTTTGTGTGTGTGTGTGTGTGCTCTGCAATGGATTGGCACCCTGTCCAGGGTGGACCCCGCCTTCTGCCCTAAGTCTCCTGGGATAGGCTCCAGACCCCCCGCGACCCTGAACACAGGTTATATTGGTCTAGACGATGCGTGAGTGAGTGTATATACTTAAAGATAATAATTTGACTCCAAATTTTACATCTTATTTGCAAAAATTCATATTACACACTTTGACTTCATTAGTTATTCTTCAAATTTAAGCGTTAATTTTATCCGTTCCAAAAGCGACCTCTTAAGGCAGAATTTTGTATTGAGAAACGCATTTTCACATAGGAAATAATGTCAATAATAATAATAATAAAAATCATTTGTCCCAGCAAAATCCAAACACATAACCAATATTACCAATTTCCAGCACTATAGTCATATTTTGCATACAAAAGCAATCAAAATATTTAGAAAAGACAATGTAAATAAAGTAAAATCTGAAATAAATAGACATTAAGCCTCTCTTAATTTTTACTTTATGATCCCTCTTGGCACCGGCTGCCTTAAAAATTAAACTGCAGGTGGATTCGTTTTTCTTCTTGCTACCGTCCTTGGAGACACTCCTGGGACCCATGATGCTACTGTACGTCTTCACTAAATCTTCAATAAAAAATCCACAAAAAATGGTGAAGTGTTCGTATAACGAGGTACAACTTCACCACAATAGTGCTTTTAGTCTTCAGTATGAATACAGACACTGCCTGCTGGAACACACACACACACCGCTAAATCAACATGCATTTCATTTCTACTTTTGTTCAGATCCTAGCTAAAAAAAAAAATTCTTCAAAACAAAAAGCTTCCTATTATGTCACTTTGATTATTTCTGATTTATAACTGTGTGCTGCACATACTGTACTGTACATCCACAATAGTGTTGAGGAAATGGATAATGTGCTCCTAAGCTTGGCTTTTTTTCCTCTCGCAGTTCACACTGACATTGGCACAAGCGACACCGTTCATTAAAGTCATGTTAACAAAACCTTCAGATTGTGAATTACAGGAAAGAGAGCATCAGGAACTTCACAAGGCTGTAAGCTGCATCATTACAGTTCAACTATGGCAGATATATTATTAGCACACACATGTTCCACACATGGGTGTGATGGGTTGGAATTTAGAGGTTAATTTGAAACCGTTAAAATTCAAGCGGCACAGATTTGTGCGGGGCAAAACAGCGCCGGTCAGTGATGATTAACTGACAACGACGCTGGTGTGTGTGAACGGGGAGGCTTTAGACAGCAAACTTTGGGTATTTGGATTTTCGCATATGTCAAATAGAAAGAAAGTTATGATTTAGAAAAGTAACTTATGATTTTAGTTACTTTCATAACATGTTTATTTTACCACTCCTGGCATATGAGAATGACATTACAAATAGGTAAAACCTTTAAAAATTACCATATTATTATTATTATTATTATTATTATTATTATTATTATTATTGTTATTTTGGTCATAGAAACTACTAAAACACCCATATAAACATTTGATCATGTGTATACTTGCATACAGTAGATTGTGGTGGAAAAATAGGATATGTCACTCTATACTGCACAATCCTATAAATATATATTTAAAAAAATAAATAAATAAATAAATAAAAATGCCAAAAATGTTCTGGGTTTTAAGGGCTACAATAAGTCATTTGAGTTGTGATGGGAATATAATACATACAGTACTGTGCAAAAGTCTTATTATCTGTAGTACAAATGTTGTTATATAAGTTTATTATGTCTGCATTATTATGTACAAGACCGTTCCCTACAGAGATGCACTAAAATTAATAAATAAATAACATTACAGAAGAATATTTGCATGCCTGTAAAGAAAGTGAAATATTACATGACAGACCAGTTTTTAGATGGGAAAAAAAATCCATAATGTCGACTCCTGGGTTTTGTATGAAAATGGAAATGAGCGAGTGTGACCAAGTTACCAAAAGAACTCGTATTCTCCAGCATGCTCAGTAAAACCTAACAGCTGTTTTATTTACAGAACTGTGCAAAAGTTTTGGGAACATCCAAACACAAGCCATATGCAAATGATGCTTTTGAAAACATTTATACATTAAAAGAAACTTCTATAAAAAGAAGTGATAACATAAACAATAAACGATGAATATTTAGTGTGGAAACTCTGTGCTTGAACATAAGCGGTAGTGTTCGATACAGATGTGTGCAGTGTTCTAAGTAAAACAGCTGTTAGGTTTTACTGAGCATGCTGGAGAATATGAGTTGTTTTGGTAACTTTGTCACACTCGCTCCTTTCCATTTTAATGCAAAACCCAGGAGTCGACATTATTGATTTTTTTCCCATCTGAAAATTGATCTGTCATGTCGCTTTCTTTACAGGGATGCAAATATTCTTCTGTAATGTTATTGATTCATTCATTTTAGTGTATGTTTGTATGGAATGGTCTTGTACATAATAATGCAGACATAATAAACTTACATAAAAAAATGTGTACTACAGGTAATATGGCGCCGAAGACTTTTGCCCAGTACTGTACTCTGGGCCCACACATCCAGACAATTAAACTCTGTATCTCTGCTCATTAATGCAATTATCCAATCACTCACCCGCAGCTCAATAAATAAAATCATTCAGATATACTGTAGGTCAAAAGGTTTCAAATCCAAGAGTATGAATACGATTGGCGAAAACCCTAGTGAAATGCTAAAGCAGTTAAGCGGACTAGCTACAGTTTTCAGATGTTCTCAGGAACACACGTAGATTTCAATATCACTTCAGTGACAGTCATAACACCTCTCCTCAGCCCGGAATGGAGCGAAGGCAGTTTGAAAGGTTAGATAAAGATGAGGTGCCAGATGAGAGCAGTGTGGGTGTGATAAGAATCCCATCACGCAGGAAGATCAAACATGAACCTGAGAAAGTGCACACACCATCAGTTTGAAGTAAATAAAAGTAGGTGAACCGATAAGACGATTGATTTGGCAGATACACACTGACCAAGATGCCCTTGACTGATGGGATGCGAATTTACAAGTATATTGGATTTTTCAAGCCATACGTAATCATCATTTTCAGACACAATACATCCTGCGGTATAATAATTAAATACCGAGGGTGGTTCGATTGATTTTCAGTGCACCCGCTGAGTAGCTAAAACCCGAAATATACCTTAAATAAAGCTGCTCCGCTTACTGTACCGTTTCCTCTGTGGGACTCTAGAAATGTCTACTGAGTTTAAAAGCTAAGCCGTAATGTGACCGCCAGCTGTGTTGTTACTGTAGAAAGCGCCCAGGATGTAACGATTCAGATATCTCTATTAAATAAAGATGCGGATTATTCACGCAGTGAGTTCTTTAAAAAGCTCAAGCCTAGTGACCTAGATGAAATACGTCGTCCTTTAATTCACAAGAGCACAAGAGTAGCATGTCTCCCTTTTTGGATGAACTGTACTGTATATCTTTAATTTGGCAACACCCTCATTTTCCCAATACTGAAATATTACCATAAAAGCAAATTTATGTGCTTGTGTGACATTCAGAAAACATGCATCATACTGTAAACTATGATTTTCAAGGATATGTGTGTTTTGTTGTTGTTGTTGTTGTTGTTAGTATTACAGTGTGACAGCTGAATACTTCAGCAGAGCAGTGTACTATATATCTTTAGGGCACAGAAAATAGAATAGGAGCAATAATAATCCAAAATGGATTCCGTATACAGTATAACATTTTTAAATTTTAAATTTCAAAAGTAATGCTACAGTATTGTTACTGCATGTGTTTGCAAGGAGAATAATACTGCAACACTTTATAACTCAATTCTATTGAAATTGATCTTTAAACTTCAATCATGCCAATCATGTCGTAGCAATTATAGCTGCAAGTTCACTTTTAAGTTCATAAAAATGTATTACAAAACACCCACAGCATAATCTGAATATGATTTGAATTCTAATGCAGGTTGCCTCATTAGCTTATTCACAAGCTGAACCCAATATCCACTTTTATTGTGCTTCTAAAACATGTGAGCCTTAATATTTCCACTGACAACAACATTGTACTTTGATAGGCTTCCACTGTGAAGGCCACTGCTGTGTCAGTGAGGTCAATGATAGGTAACGCATTGAACAAGCATATGTGTGTGAAATGTCCACACACATTAATTTTAATGTGTAAAAATGGCTTGTACATCCAGTCTAAAACATATAGAAGGTCTCATCACTATCATACAGTAGCACATCACTGAAGGACTGATACAGGAGACAGACCTGAAGCAGTACGCTGACCAGGGTGCTGAACTCCAGCCTAGCTCAAAGTAAATGAACGCCATTCAAAGATCACACAAGGGTTCTATTTATTCATTATTTTAAAAAATGGCTTAAACAAACCATTTCACATTCATTATGTTCAAAATTAGGTGAAAAGATGATCAAAGGACTAAATGATTTGAAAGAGTGCTGGGATACAAAGTCTACAAGACAAAAGAAATTAAATACAGTGAAACCTTGGCATAAGAACATCCTGCCTCACAAATTTCTGCCTTAAGGACTAAAATTTTGCAAGAAACTTGGCGACCAGATCATTGGAAAGCCAAGCAAAGTGAGTTTGCATACTTTTTTTTGTAGTTTTTTTTTTTTTTTTTGCATTTTGTGCAAGATTGATAGCAGGGACGGTAGCAAGAACAAACAAACATGTCTTTTCTAAATGTTTTGATTGTTTTTATATGCAAAAATATAATTATATTGTTGGAAATTGGTAATATTGGTAATATGTCTGGGTGTCTAGCACCATTACATTATTTCCTATGGGAAAATGTGTTTCGCAAAAATAATTTTTGCCTCAAGAACTCACCCCCGGAACGGATTAAATTTATATGCAGAGGTACCGCTGTGTTGTATAATATTAATTAAGTTTGCCAATATGTATTTAGTTTTAATATAGAGACTTCAGACAGTGGGAAATAAAAGGCTTAACAATTTACCAAAAACAATTAAAGATCAAAGACCCAATTCTGTATTAATTCTCCTTTAATGTATATTCACTGCAAATAATTATGTACAACAAAGTAAATGCGAACATCAATTCAAAGCTTTTCAAGCAATTCATTTTTGTGGCATTATGTTCAAACCAGACAATCCAGGTTATTACATTTATATGTAAAACCTTTCAACAAATTGTAAATTTGATGTGAGATTTTAAATGTACTGTACAACTGATAAAACTATGTCAAATATTAATATGTGATGTATAAGCAAACCAGTAATACAGGCCCTAAAGATAATCTTCCTCAATTTGTTTCCTCTGAGATTATTATAAGATTATCCAACAAAGGATTTCGCAGCCTTTGCCTTTTTTCCCCCCTTGGATGATTTAATATCTTCTTTCAAATAAATAGGTTCCTCCTCCTCGCCTTCAAGCAATTATCTTTCATATTAACCCTGAACCCAGTAAAGGATTAGACGCAGCTGTGTGGGTCTAGAGGCAAGCAGCTGTTGCAAGGAGCAAAATTAATTAACATGTACCGACTCGGCTGTTGCAACTCTGTTCTGATCCGAAGAGCCTTTACATCAACACTGCAAGTCATTACAGACTTGGAGGAAATGCGGTAATCGAGAATGATTTGCTTAATTTCTGACACTCTTCTCTATTGCGTTTATAAATAAATAATAAGTACAGATTTGTTTTTGTTTAACTCACTAAGTGCGAATGGAATAACAATTTGGTCGACACACTTTGTGTATGAGAGAGATTTTCTTTGCGTTACAACAACTAATGGTATATACAGTACACTCACTCACTCTTCGTCTATACCGCTTTATCCAGTATACAGGGTTGCGGGGGGGGCCTGGAGCCTATCCCAGGAGACTTAGGGCACGACGTGGGATACATCCTGGAATGGGTGCCAATCCATCTCAGGGCACACACACATACACACACTACGGGCAATTTGGGAACACCAATTAGCCTGATCTGCATGTCTTTGGACTGTGGGAGGAAACCAGAGTATCCGGAGGAAGCCCACCAAGCATGGGAAGAACATGCAAACTCCATGCACACAGAGACCGGAATCGGACATGGCTGGGAATTGAACCCGGACCCTGGAGGTGCAAGGCGACAGTGTTAATCATTAAACCATGTACTGGACATGTACCTCATACTGTAGCATAATGAAACAATTTTTTCGCATATTCCAGTTAGGAAGCTGGGATCAGAATGCAGGGTCAGCCAGGTTACAGGTTACAACACCCCTGGAGTAGATGGGGTGAAGGGCCTTGCTCAACAGTGGCAACTTGGTGGTGCTGGGGCTCGAACCCCCGATTAGTAACCCAGTAACCCACAGCCTTAACCGCTTGAGCCACCAGTTGGAGTGGGTAGAGTCACAATGCCGCTAACTCCAGTTCAGTCCTGAGATTTGGCTATTATCACATTCTCCCTGTTTCCCAATAGGGTTCCTCTGTGTTCTTCGGCTTCCTCCCATTTCCCAAAAACATAGTGAGGCTATGTATATACTGTATGGGAAAAATCATAAAGTAGATAAAGTAATCCTGAATGCAATAACGTAAATGGCTATGTCTATGATGACCTTCCCCCAATCCACCACACGCCATCCCACTGTCCCACCAGCACCTTGCAATATTAGCATCAAAGTGAAGCATAACCAAGTAGCTCATCCTCGTCATCACTTTCAGAATCAGATCCCTGTGGAACACAAGACCGTCTCAAATGAAGTGGGTGAGGGAGGCAGTCGCCCAGGGCTCAATTATGGCAAGAGATTGCATGTTAAATGGATGTTGAGACAAAATTGTGCAATCAGCAAGAAAAAAATTAAACGCGGCTACAGATTATTTTTAGCCATTCTAAAACAAGCGCATCTGTTAATGTTACTCGGAGTGCGCTTTCGCCACGATAAACAGAAAGGGCTCCTTCTGCTTGAGCTACTGTATAGCGAGGCGATGACAAGCGGCAAGAGGACGTGTGTATATCTTAAACGGAAAGGAGAAAATATTTTTTTCCTGTTATCAGAAAGCAGCAGCTATAAACAAAGCTGTGGCAGATCTATCAGAGCGGTTACAAGAAATGATTATCGTATTGACCATAAAGAATAAACAGTCAGGAGAGAGAAAATACAACAACATACTGTACAGAATCACTTGCTGGCAGTTCTGCTGTATTTGTAGTATTTATTACTGTATATTAGAATTTGCTCATTTTAGCGTTTAAACTCTGATAAATGTTATGCACTATTAAATGTTATCGACATGCGACATAGGTGGATGATTTTTGACATAAACATCAAGATTTCTGCAGAACTGAACAGAGTATGGCATTTGTATTTAGATATCAATAGCAAATACCCCAAAACGATTTATCATTTAAGCCTACAGTACATTACAGATATGAATCTACTGTGTGTGTATTTTAATTTGCCTGTTTATCCATGTAGAAAATCATGCACAATGCCAAAATCTGTTTTATTCTATGGGACTCAGGCAGTGTAGAGTATATTTGACATGAGCCCCTTTGAGATACCAGCACCTCGGAAACAGCTATGCCAATAAAACTCTTTATATCCGTTTGTCCACTTATTATGTTTGGTTTTATAGTGTGTTTACTGTATATACACATACCGTACACAAGACATACTTCTGCATAAAAACATTGCCCTGGGCCTCGGGATGTTTGTGGCAGAATATTAGCCTTTATATACAGATCATCCAGGTTAATTGAATAACACTGATTTTCAGTTATATACCCATTAATTGATGAGAGGATCATGGGCACCCAAGGTTCATCTATGCCTGTGGGGACCAAAGGCCAGGCCATCTGGTCTGATCCCAGAGAAAAGCCATTGTAGACCATTAATGTGAGCAGTAAATGTTGGCCATGATAGAAAGGTATCAGAACTGCCTGCGTTGCGTTGATCCCTTGACCTCACTTTGTCCTGGCCATCAAATTGCCCAGATCTCAAACCGAACAAGCAGCCATGGAATGCCGCAGACACGCAAGCCAAGCCGCAACCCACAGCACACAAAGGATCCACTGCTACTCCAATGTCCCGATTCTAGACACCAAAGCATAGCACCAGAGGTTTTTTTTTGTGGAGTCACAATGTCACTGTCTCCAGTTCCATCCTGAGATTTAGCTACATTCTCCCTGTTTCCCAATAGGGTTCCTCTGTGTTCCTCAGCTTCCTCCCACTTCTCAAAACATAGTAAAACAATCCTGAATGCAAATGGCTACAGTATGTCTTGGTGGAAATCTCCAAAAAAAAAAAAAAAAAAAGTATTTGATCTGGAAAGAACGTTTCCTCCATTGTGACCTTCCCCCAATCCAGCACGAGCCATGCATTGGAGTGAAGCAAAACCGAGTACCTCATCCTCGTCATTACTTTCAGCATCAGATCCCAGTGGAACCTAAGACCGTCTCAAATGATGCGGGTGAGGGAGGCAGTCGCCCAGGGCTTAATTATGGTAAGAGACTGCATGTTAAATGGATGTTGAGACAAAAGTGTGCAAGCAGCAATCAGAGATCTTGCGGAGCCATGGCCCGAGGGGCCAGAGCTGTCCTGGTGGCACAAGGGGAACCTAAAACCTACAGTCGCTGGTTTTAATGTTAGTGGTTTAAAGGTTATGGCAGCACCGTGTACAGTACACTCGTGGGGAAAAGAAAGCCCGCAGACATCAGTGAACCGAGGCAATGCTGTAAAGCCTAAATTTTCTCCAAAAACAGGCTACAGAAAATGCTACGGTTACTAAATGTGGTTCTACATTTTGTCTTCACCTGGTTTCTTAATGTTGGTTGACTTTTTTGGGGGGGGGGGGGGGGGGGGAATGA
>JAAGKR010006533.1:13932-42326 GCA_011419295.1 Clarias macrocephalus
GGGGGAATGATTACAGACTGAAATCTCTAGTGTTGTTTTGTCTGTACAGTACTGTAGTGTATATAGAAGTTGGTGAGATCCACACAGTTGCTATTTCAGCCTTGCTAACCCAAAAACAAAAAGTGAAAGACTTGCTACGACAAGCTTTTCTAGAACTTTGTAGATCTCTACCTTTTCAAATTCCCCCTAATTCCTCAACGCCAAATCAGCGGACCGAGGTCAATTCGTGCTTATTAATTTGGGCTTCGGTTCCATGCACTGTCTGGAGGCCCGAGGCTGCTCACCTGTCTCTAGAGAGCCTGACTGACCTCTTTAACCCATATGTGAAGAAGATCGTTCTACTCCAGCAGATGTCGGGACGGAGATGAATAAAAGCGTCTGAGCTGCATGTACAGTACTGTAGCAGGTGCCAGTGTGCAGGATTACAGGATCAGAGAGAAACCTGCCATAAATAAAGGTATAAGCTGCCCCAAGCCAACCATAACACAGTCTGATTTGCTTCAGATTAGTTTGACTTTGTGCTTCGATTTACTGACAAATAGATGGGTTTGGTTTACTTTCAAAATACGGGGGGGAAAAAGCTCAACAGTTGACAAGACAAGGCAAAAAATATCGTATTTTATACACAGGGCTTCCCGGACATGCAACAGGGAATGATGTTGCACTGTTTCTTCTCCAGTATATTATTAATCTTGTTTCAAACAGGAGAGACAATGACACATATGAGTTCCAATACAGCTGGGAAATCAATCTTTTCTGTATTAGAAATCTTTATTTATAGGCTTTGTAATTTATTTGCCAAACAACCAGTTTACCAAGACTTCAGCCTCAATGTTTTTTTTTTGGAGAGCAAAGCAGGGGACTAAGCAAGATCAAACCTCCGTCCTGAAAAACCTTCATCATCCGCCAATCAAGCATGGCTTCCAATTAAGAGTATGGCATGGTGAGGCAGCAGAAAGCCAAGGAGCCTAGAGTTTACTCTACTTTCTGTATCTGAGGCTTCATCAGGGTTCTGGGGTTTCATCTCTAAAACATGAGGTTAGGACCGATGTCCTAATCAGCCTACATTCAACTTGTACCCAGTGCTCCTGCTCTGGATCCGCCACATCGCTGGCCAGGATAAAGCAGTTACTAAGGATGAACGAATCACTCACTCACTCATCATGTATACCGCTTTATCCTGTATACAGGGCCATGGGGGGCCTGGAGCCTTTCCCAGGAGACTTGGGTGCACACAAATACTGTACACTCATCATCTATACCACTTTATCCTGTATTCAGGGTCGCGGGGAGCCTATCCCAGGAGGCTAAGGGCACAAGGTGGGATACACCCTGGACAGGGTGCCAATCCATTGCACACACACTCACATGCACACTACGGGGCAATTTGGGAACGCCAATTGGCAGGTCATTGGACTGTGGGAGGAAACCGGAGTACCCGGAGGAAACCCACCAAGCACGGGGAGAACATGCAAACTCCATGCACACAGAGACGGGAATCGAGCCTGGCCGGGAATCGAACCCGATCCCTGGAGGTGCAAGGCGACAGTGTTAAACACTACACCACCGTGCCGCCGTCGCTCATTCAAACACTACGTGCAAATTTGGGAACCCCAATTATAGCCTAATCTGCATGTCTTTGGACTGTGGGAGAAAACCAGAGGAAACCCATGCAAGTCCCCAAGGCAGGAATCGAACCGGGACCCCGGAGGTGCAGGGTGACAGTGCTAACCATTCAGCATCATGCTGCCACGCTGTTATTTCATGGTTATCATCCAATGAAAGTCATCATATGACAACCATGTCAGTCTACTTCGTTTTCTCAAAGCTGTCACTCGTAACCTTTACTAAACCTTTACAAAAAGATCATTTGTCATTCACCATCTGAGGTTTTGCAGGACAGTGACATATCTGTTTTAAACAAGATACATAACAAAGGATCCGACTGAGAAAAGTCAGCCATGGAGAAAAGTCTATACTAATTCTGTTATAAATATATATCAGAAATAACAGGCACACATTTCTCTCAGTAAAACACAGCGTATCATTAAGATACTACAGTAGTTTTGCCCTGGGTCTGCTGACTGTATTGCTCTGTGTCCAGTGGCGTCTGTGAGAAGGATGAGTGATGTTTTATGTGATATGTTCTAAAGTCAAAATGTGATGGATGAGGGCATGCTAATCAGATACTGAACCAAGAGTACCTGGACAACCCAGCCTTACTGCCTTGCTTCCTTATCTCGCCTCACGTTGAATTAGAAGCATTCATTAATTCATTTTGTTAATTATGGGATGCATTTACTTATTTTCAATAGCCGCTTTATCCCTGTCAGGTATCTACCCTCAATGAGACAGCATTATAATAAATCTTCATTTGCATTTTTATTATTACAATCATATATTTTTTTTTCTTTTGATACGTCATAGCAATGCAGTCCAACTACTTTAAAGTACAGACCACAGCTCAGGCCTCACTGTAACTTCTTCTGAGACTTAAAATGCAGTGACACAGCCTTATCAGCGTGCTGACTTTAATTATCCATGTCCCCTTTCCCCAAAGAGCCTCTGACCTTGTCCTGTCCAAATCTCTTCCACACACTCCTCTCCTATTCTGGTATACTGAAGTATAATTACAAGCATTTCATAAGTCTCAAAAGCTTTTATTGACAATTACATTAAGTTTACATGAAGAACCAATCATTGCAATGTTGACCCTTCTTTTCCAAGACCTCTGCAATTCGCCCTGGCGTTCTGTCCATCAACTTCTGGCCCACATCCTCACTGATGGCAGCCCGTTCGTGCATAATCAATGCTTGGAGATGCGTGGGTTTTTGTTTGTCCATCCGCCTCTCGTAGATTGACCACAAGTTCTCTATAGGATCAAGGACCGGAGAGTTTCCTGGCCATGGACCCAAAATTTTGATGTCTTGTTCCCCGTACCACTGAAGTTATCACTTTTGCCATAAGGCAAGGTAATACCATCCATCATGCTGGAAAAGGCATTGATCATCACCAAACTGTCATTGGATGGTTGGGGGATGTTGCTGTCCGATGATGTTTTTGTACCATTCTCTATTCATGCCTGTGTTCTTAGGAAAAATTGACTCCCACACATGAACGGTCTCAGGATGCTTTGCTGTTGACATGACACAGTACTGATTTTAGTGCTAACGTTCATACATTTCAGGAAGGGCAGCAAAGAAGCCACGTTTCTCCAGAAAAAACATCAGGGACAGACATTGATATTGTGCGAAAGCTCCAGTGCTTGGACAGCTGAGGACCGGCGTACACTCCTTTTCTCTAATGAAGCTCCTTTCCAATTTGTTTCGGCAGTGCAATTTTAAAAATGAACATTTATATTTATTACTGTATTTCTCAGCTGCCCGATTATTGATTTCATTTTTCGAAAACCGCTCAAAAGATCAGAGAAAGATCAGCAAAATGCAGATCAAATGGAACCTCCGAATACGTCCGGATACAATTTATGTACATCGAATTAGTTTAATTTGTTACTTGTCTTTGGACAAATTTTCCTTTACTTTTTTTTTTAATGCTGCCTGAAATTTGCCGCTTACATATGGACATGAAACTAAAAGAGACATGCAGGACAATTTATACTGCCTTGAACTGAATCAGTGGATTGTTCTTTTACTTCATTCAATTGAAATGGCCTAAACGTTTAACGTTGGGAAAGTCCTTTGAGAAAGATAGCTCGCGTTAACTAGCTGATCCACTCCCAATAGCATGACTGTTGGACACTTTCTTCAGCACTGTTGGATATCAGGTCTGACCGTCTGCCACCTCAGTAACAGATACAACACATTGTAATAGCTGGCAGGCTCGGATGTGAATGCCTCACAGCTCCTTTCTCACATGCACCAACACATTCGGTCCAGTGCAAGGTCAGGAAAGACATACTGTACACACACACACACACACACACACACACACACACACACACACTTATGTACTTAAAAAAGAGCAAACATCCACAAGGGGTTATTGTGTTTTATTTGTACTGTTGCATCTGTGTGTTATAGTGTTGCATGTTTTTTACATCTGTGAGAAATTTGAAATTGTTTTCAACTTCTGATGAATCTTTAACCTTGCTTTTCAATGTTTAAGGTCAATAAACATCACGTGATTTCTCATTCTAACTGAGGCAGCATGGTGTAGTGGTTAGCACCGTGGCCTTGCACACCCAGGGGTCGAGGGTTCGAATGCTGCAGTTGCACACAAGCTCTTTTAAGTATAAAGTCAAATATAAAAAAGATGATACAAAACCAAATCTACAGCATCATCAGCCTTGTTCTCCACCAGTTTCAGTTTCACTTCAGTACATAATGACGGCTCCATATAGTACAGGTATGCACCGTGAAACATCCGTTCGTGCATCATCCAACTGTGTATCCTACAGTCATCCCCTAAGGCTACAACATAATGGGAAGGAGCAGATGGAAGACTGCAGCAAAACAACACAACAGCAACCCACACACGGCGCATGCATCGCATTTCTCCTGTACACAAATCGCTCATGCATCCTTTAAGTGTTGTAACGTTACCTCTCAGCTTCATTGTTCTTTTAAAAATATTATCTTTTATAACTTTTATAAATATTATGTTAAAGTAACATTATATGTACAATTAAAGTTAACATATAATCACACAAACATGAAAAAAAAAAAAAAGCATTCATCAATGAAAAAAGCATATTCACCGCATGATCCCACTAGTAGCCGCATGGATTTATGGGCGTTCCGCAGAATTAGACAAAGATCCGGAAACTTTTGTTGGCGTATGTCGGGCGGATTCACAGGTAGGATGAAGTTATAGAACACCGGCTGAAGTTTTTTCCCCCCACTATGCCGCCTGACCTGATTGGTCAAACGGAGTCATGTGATTATTGTTGCTGCGTCTGATTGGTCGAACAGTACCGGCTGCACGTGTAGAATAAATGGTTGGAAAAGTCACAAGTCGAGTGTAGCGGAGTAAGAGTAGCGTTTCGTCTTCACAAATCTACTCAAGTAAAAGTAAAAACTATGGTGCGGTAAAACTACTCATAGAAGTAATTAAAAAAAAAAAGTTACTTAAGTAAATGTAACTCGTTACTACTCACCCCTGGCCTTAAGCAAAACATACCTGCAGTTCATCACAGCTGGAGTAAATGCAATGGCAGTAACAAACTGTCAAATATATATATATATATATATTTTTTTTTTTTCTTGGCTTCAATATTCTCCGAAAATCAAATAAATGCATTTATACCATTATTCTGTAGATCCGCTACTCTGATCAGGTGACCGAAAGAAGTCTTGTGATTGGCTAGTCTCAGCGCATCAACAGTACTTGTGGTCAAAAATGTGTTGAAAATAGCAATAAGATGTCTGATACAGACCCCACGGTTTGTATAGCAATATATTAGCCACAGTGTTATATACTTAAAATTCAATTATATACTAAATTATCTCACCTTTCTGGAGTGCTTGACATCTTTTCTTAACCCTTTAATCAATATGAAGTCATCATAGTGCACATAGGTATGAAAACAGCTGGCTGACATACTGACCTACATTTTCCCATCAGGTAGAAGATACTTGTTATGGAGGCTGATTGGTGTAATCAGTGTAATTAGTGTAATGAGTGTAATTAGAGCAGGTTCACCAACGACACTGTCTTCGAGCGAGACCTCAACACCTGAGCACTTTTCTTTTTTCTTTTTTTTTTTAAAGACAAGGAGGAATCAACGTTCTCTTATAAATCAGTATTCAGACGGAGATGAGTTAAATGAGGTTTTGCTTTCCGTAGTAGCATAGAGAGTTTGAAAAAACGAAACGTATCTGATCTGAAGAGGCTGGAAATTCAGCATCTCGAAACTCTCTCGCCATTCTGGCTCCCGGCAGCTAATCTAAGCCTCTGCAGGATTTACGTTCAAAATTGACATGGACACAAAACTATCAGCATGTGAAGAAACAGGCTGGGAAGGCAGATGAGGAGCCCTGAGCTGCTGCATGATTCTCTTGAGCCTCAGATTCATGCTGTTTAAAACTCCAACGGCTGTCTTTATTCCAGCACGTTATCAGAACCTGTGATCCCCCCCCGCCCGCCCACCCCCCCCCCCCTTTAGCTCTGCTCTTTTCTTAATTTCTCTTCAAATCAAGCAACGAGCCTTCGCTAAAACAGCTGGCGGCAGATTCACACCATACTGTACTATACATACTGTATTCTGGAGGAGAGCGTTTCAAATGTAGACCCGGACACAGGACTTCCACCCGTCCTTCCCTGTTAATTGGCCCACGTTTTTGAAGTGCTGAAAGGTTGAGGTCAAGAACCAGGCAATTTAATTTCCCTTTACTGTAATGAGATTTGTAGTGTATTACAGAGGAACTCTGACATACCGAGGTGAAGCAAATTCGGTTCATTACAGTGACACCCTGCTGACATATTCCTTGCTCTCTCGCACTGAATTCCATTGTAATAACTGTGGCTTTTGCACTCTGTGCAATCTTTTATGACAGCAAGGCAGAGAGTAACGTGAGCAAATTTGTAATAGACACATTTAGAACAAAAATTATGGATTCATTAATAAATTGCTGATTTTTTAAAGCACATTTATTTTTATCATAATAAATAATGGTAAATAATAGTAAAAATTGATAGTTTAATCTAAATTACCAATTTACCATTATTTATATTTATATAAATTATGGATTCATTAAAAAAATATTTTTTTTGTAATGATAATCAAAATGAATAACAGTAAATAAGGGACAAAAATTGGTAGTTTAGCCTAAATTACCAATTTTTACCATTATTTATTATTTACCATATTTTTATAATAGACAGTTTTAAAACAGAAATTATGGATTCATTAATAAATTGCTGATTTCTTTTAAAAAGCAAATTTTTATTTGTCATAATAAATAATGCTAAATAAGGAGTAAAAATTGGTAGTTGAACATAAATGACCAATTACCAATTATTTGTAATAGACACATTTAGAACAGAAATTATGAATGAATTAATAAAATGATGATTTTTGTTTAATCATATATATTTTTTTAATTATTTAAGATTTTTTCATTTCAGATTTTTATCAAAATAAATAAGAGTCCAAAATGGTAAACAGTGGTTTAGTTTAAGCAAAATTTAGAACAGAAATTATGGATTCATTAATAAATAGCTGATGTTTCTTTAATCATATTTTTTACCATAATAAATAATGGTAAAATTGATAGTTTAACCTAAATTACCCTTTTTACCATATTATTTATCATTATGTATTATTTATAATAGGCACATTTAGAACAGAAATTAGGAATTCATTAATAAATTGCATATAATTTTTTATCATAATAAATATTATTAAAAATGAGTAGTTTAGGTCTAACTAATTAACATTAAAAGCTTGCCATACTCGCTCTTCCCCATCAGTCACAGTGACACTAGCTGACGGTGGCGTTAAAGAGGGCGGACTGTGCTTTCCCACTGGTTGTTAGCTGTTGTATGGTAAAGAGCAGTCAGCTGGTGGGAAAGAAAATTTGGAATAAAAATAAATAAATAAATAAATAAACATCTGCATATTTATGCACATAGGCTATTCGCCTCATTATTAACTAAATGGTTTTCAAAGCAATAGCTAGAGATTCTGTGCCCTTGAGTACCTAATATAATATAGAGTACCAGTCGAATGTTTGGACACACCTGTGTATTCAATGTTTTCTTATTTCTTATTTTATTTTTATTGTTTTCAACATTGTATATTAATACTGAAGATATTGAAATGATGACAGCACAAGTATGGAATTATGTAACAATGTCAACAACAATGTTTTAAATAACCAGGAATTTGTTTTATATTTTCGATTCTTCTTTGCTGTGATTGCAGCATTGCACACTCTTGCCATCAAGAGGGAGTCACCTGGAATGGTTTTGCACCAATCTTGAAGGGGTTCCCAGAGATGCTGAGTGCTTGTTGGCAGCTTTTCCTTCAGTCTTTGGTCCAACTCATCGCAAAGCATCTCAACTGGATTTAGATTGTGTGATTGTGGAGGCCAGCTCGTCTGATGCATCTGACTCCATCACTCTCCTCCTCGGACAAATAGCTCTTACATAACCTAGAGGTGTGTTTGGGATGATTGTCCTGTTGGAAAACAGGTGATGGTCCAACTAAGATGCAAACCAGATGTGTTGCCATGTCGCTGCAAAACGGCGAGGGAGCCGTGCTGGGACAACGGATCTAATGAGTGCGTCACTCGTTCATTAACAAGTCATCATGCTCTAAGCGTACGTGATGGTGTCACCTGGTTTGAGATTTTGATGTCCATTTTTTCCCGAGTATCAGTAAATGAGCATGCTTTAAGTGTGATACCTGATAGCAGCGCTGATGTATCCTTACTAGAAACAGGAACTAATAACGGAACAGCAGTTAGCCGGTCAGTGAGTTTGCCTTATCTGAGAATTATAGCAGGTCCATTGTGTTTTTATGCTTATCCTCCTGGAGCTGATCTCTTCCACCATCCTTGTGCTCAGACTGAATGATAATGACCAGCCCGAGGTGAGACACTCATTGCATGCCAAGTCATGCACCAGAAGACACACCACCAGCACAACCTGCTGCTCCGTGTCCAAATCTCTCTCTCTCTCTCTCTCTCTCACTCACACACACACACACACACACACACACACAAATGCGGTAACTGAGTCTTGGGGTTCAACAAGTCCGCTTACTATCTGAGGATTCTGTCCAAGAGATAACCGGTTAGCAGAGCTCCACAAGCGAGTGCAGCAGACAGAAAACATCGCGTTTTTAAGCAGATACAGGGTCAGCTTCTCTTTTCTTCACTTCATCAGGTCAATACGACATCATTTTCCCGTGCCCACAAATATCTCACATCCGAAATGCAACAGTCCTGAGACGTGATTCGAAACTTCTCCTCTTTGTGCTCCACTGAACAGCGACTTGTTGAACATTTCCGCCTGGTTATGCTAATCATGGCATGACTTCAGACTGTGTCCCAGTGAGGTGTCATCTCATATTATGCAGAGCGCTCCAGGGCTCCTCTCCCGCTGCGCTCGCTGTCTTAGCCTTGCACGCTTAAGAAAGGAGCAGCGCTCGCTCATCCTTAGATTGGCAGCGCTCTAAAGTCGGTGCATTTGAATTGGGGTTGATTCGGGCGCACGGCGTGATGCCGAACACTTTCCGGATTGTAATTACTGTACATGCCTCGTATTCCAGCACCAAAAATTGGCTTTTTTTTATTGTTTAATCCAGTTCACAGAGCCGCTCCTGCGCCATCGCCAGGTCTCTTGGCCCTCTGTCACAATGTTATTTATCATCAGGTCCTGGCCCGTGCCTGTGCAGGGTTGTGGCTGGGGACTCTCATTCATCTACCACTTGTTCTTTTAATGCCCTTCCACTCCGTTTTGCAAAGGTGGGCTCCATCATTATTCAGAGTTAGAGCCGCCAGGGAGACGGATCAAAAAATGTGGCTGCTCGGAGAGAGGTGGTGCAAACTGTGGCTGATTTCTCAATCGGCTCTGCCGGCCGAGGGAGTAAAATACTGTCTAATCGCAGTTTAATAGCATTTGCCTCTCTCGCTCGATGTGTGTGTGTGTGTGTGTGCGTATGTTTGGTACGCTCATTTATGTCTAAATATCTTTTATTTCTGCACTGGGACTAAAGACGGGGCTCTTTCAGCTCAGTTTCCCTGAGCTCGAGGTCAATTAAAGGACCGGGAGCAGAATTCATCAGGCCTATCTAGCTCAGTTCCCAGTTAAGTAAAGCCTTCCAGATCACTCGGCCGGGCAATGATTTTCCGTAATTAAACAACCTCACGAGCTTTCCGCTGCTCCCCGGGGAGCCTTGGCTCAGCCGGCTCAAAAACAGAGATGCATGGCATACGGCACAGACATAAGAGAGCTATTAAGATTTAGCTCCACTTATATCCCTGAACAGTCGCATCCAAGCATGGAGTAATCTGTCCAGAAAACCTCCTGCAGCAAAAAGTGATTACAAATTAGCAAAGTGTCATCTAAATGGTGTGTCTGGTGGGAGAGGGGGAGGGGACCGTACCCGTAGTAATCCGTAGTACTGTACGGTAGGAACAGGTCACACATCGGTATGGGTCGAGATACCCAGAGTTACACAACCTTGTCTCATTTTCAGGTTAGCGTAATCCAGCCTGCACAAAGCGGTGGTGAAATGCTTGTTGTGATTCATTGAACAGTTTACTCAGCATAATGCATCCCGCTGAAATCACAAGGATTCACAAGCTCAAAATGATTTAGCAAGGAAGTTTTATTATTCTACACAATATTGTGGTGCACATACAATGTACAGCAGTGCAGAGCTGAAAACAACGCAATACATGCAACATATATATACTGTATAGTGGTCAAAACATGCTGCTTAATGCTCTATTAATACTCATATCAATGCTTTAGTCCGAAATAATAATTAAACCATATAATTATTTAAAAGTGTCATTCAAACAGGACAGTATAAACTGACTGAGCTGTTAATCCAGTTTGAACGAGGTAATCCTTTTAACACCAGTTAATCAGAAGAATAATAGCTATGCAAACCTGTTCCTGGTGTGTGTTTTACATCGCTGGGATTGAGTGATGGTCTTACTGTATGTGGACATTTCATATACTATTTCATACGCACTGATCAGCTATAATATTAAAAGCATTATCATATCATTTTGGGATGCACTTGTGCCACTGGACAGACAAACAAACAAACAAACAAACAAACAAATAAATAAATAAATGTTTTACACACACACACACAGTCAGACAAAAAAATAATTCACAGTTCAGGAAAAGAAAAATAGTATAATGTATATTTTATTAATTTATAATATTAATACAATTTTCATTCAATTATCATAATATTATTATATATAGCTCTATATAATGTATAGCAATACATTTACTATTAAGATATTAATTAAAAAAAATTCTAAAGTGTATACATGTTTTAGCTGATAGTATATACAATTTATTATTATTATTATTATTATTATTATTATTATTATTATTATTATTATTATTATTTTCTTATTATTTATTGAGGGAATTTAAGAGAAGAGAGATTGGTGCATATGCCCAAATAAGGTATATGAAATATTATATGACATTTCTAGATATACAAAAGTAATACGTGTGTGTGTGTGTGTGTGTGTGTATACATATATATATTTTTTTTTCATACATCATAATGTTAATGCTGCTAATACTGTTAATGCTTAATGTTAATGATCATATAGTATATAAAATATTATATAACATTTCTACATCTAAAAAATAAAAATGATATATACATTTTTATTTTCTATTTTTTATTTTATTGATTTGTGTATTCAATTACTTATTCATTTTTTACTTAGTTCGTTCTGTTTGTACAATTATTCTCACTTACAATACAAAAGATAGAGTAAAAGATATACTCTATCTTTTGTATTGTTGTTATAATTATTTAATAAAAGAGAGGAAAAACAACCATACTGTATGTAAAGATCAGATTATTGTATTGAATATCAGACTGATGGAAAGCTTTGCATGTGAATCCCCAACATGGTGCGAAATTCCTGAATTTAGATAACGGGTCGAGTGCTACACATGTGCACTGATGTTACAATAAATCCGAAAACAGTCGATCTATTAATGGGATAAGTGTTTTTATTAGTTCATATTGCCAAGTGAAGTCCATAAAGGAAGAGAGAACGATGATGCATACAGTACAGATATAAAATAAAATAAAATAAAGTAATATGATCCGATCAGCATGCAATATGTCAGAAACAGATGTGTGTCTACTGCCTGAGACAATATGGTGAGATTTCTGGGCATATATAATTTTTTTTTTTTTTTTTTTTTTTTTGCACTCAAGGGATTTCCGGAGAGCCGTTCCGTCAGGAGACAGGCAGTGAGAGCAAGAGAAACCAGAGAGAGACAGAGGAAGACAGCTCCTCTCTTCTGCTTACTTTGCAACTCACAAAAGCATGTGATTGGCTTCCATGAATCACACGTCTACAAAATGAATCAAATGAGTCAATTAAAAAAAAAAAAAAAACATATACACACTGCCTGGCCAAAAAAAGCGCACACTCTTAGATTTCAATCAATCACTCTTAGATTTCAAGATCAATCTCCTTTAGCTGTGATTACAGCTCACAATGTGGTGGCCAGTTCATGTGTGAAAACGCTTTCTCACGCTCCCAGAACCACGCTTTCGCAATTTGTGTCCTGGACTACAGTACGCCTGTCCTGTACCATCAGGCAAGGAAAACTGAATCGATGTGATACCGCCCCTGATCATTCAGTACATCCAGCTGACTTCAGTTTATTGAGTCTAGACCTGAGCAACCACTGATCATGACACTTGTGCAGTACACTGGCCGCTACAGTATACTGTACATGATGGGTGCATCGCTTCATACGCTCCCGTTCTTCCCCCAACACACCTATCGCTCTGGAATAGGATCAATCAGACCGCATGATCTTTTTCCATTGCTACAAAGTACAATCTTGATGCTCCCTGATTTTCTAATGAACACAAAGTTGTTTAGTCCCAATCCTGTAAATTCTCATCACATTGTTGAGTGTGTGTGTGTGTTTACGCAAATGCTCTTATTTTCACTATGAACCATCGCTCTGGTTCTGACTGTTGATTTTCATCCATGCAATTTCAATATATACCACAAATCTGTTACACACCCTGCACCTCTCACTCAATCAACCATCGGTTATACAGTACCAGTTTATCCTATATACAGGGTTTCTGGGGCCTGGAGCCTATCGCATGATACTTAGGGGCCCCGATCCATCAAATTCACACACAACGGGCAATTTGGGGACGCTAATTAGGCTAATCTGCATGTCTTTGGACTGTGGGTGGAATCCAGAGTACCCGAAGGAAACCCACCAAGCACTGAGAGAACATGCAAACTGCATGCACACAGAGGCATTCCCAAGGTGGGCATCGAACCCGGACCCTGATGGTGCAATGCGACAGCACTAACCACTAAGCCGCCTTCTGAATAATACTTAATATTCAGTCTAAGATTTTTCCCCCTGTATGCCTTTACTGTATGTGAACTGCAGTATAAATATTCAGCAACATGGGTTTGACTCTGTGATTCTTCAGAAAAAAAAATGTTAATTAATAAGAGGAATTTACTGTATATGAGCTGATTAAGAGACTTATTTCCTTTGATTCTGCATCAAATCCTCTTTACATGGTACAGTTCGATTCAGCATTATCTTATTTATTACGGTTTTAAGTCTACCTTCAAGTACGAGTATAAGTATGAGTATAAGTACGTTACTGCAGGAGATAAAACACTCTCTGGAGTACGATCGGGTTGTTTCAAAGACTAATCAGGCTTAGAAATGTGGAGCGAATACTGAAGTGTGAAACAGTATGAAACGATCAAGCACTGCAATTGGAACACCATTATGTGAGAGACAAGCGTAGTGAAATGAATAATTGATCATTAGGTCTGTTTTGCATGCCGGCTTATTTTGATTGCGAGGAGTGTCAGAGGATCTCGCCCTCGGCGGCGCGCGGTGACGGATGCGCCAAGACCCCGAGCGTCACTCCGGACCAACCTGCATAAAATCACAACTAGCATAAAATCATACAAAAAAAAAAAAGCATAAAATGATACATTGTGTGTGTGTGTGTGTGTGTGTGTGTGTGTGTGTGTGTGTGTGTGCTGTTTAGCACTCAGCAAAGTGCTTCATGGTCGTCATCACTGCCCACGTTTCTCCCCCTTGTAAACATGCTGTGCGTCGCTATGTTAAGCAGTAGGCGGACACAAATGCAAAATTTTTACTTCAAAGGCCAAAAAGGGGGTCAGCTATTCATACACACACACACACACACACACACACATATCTGTGCTTCAGCGACTATCCATTATGTAGGGACAAGCATTCTCATTACAAAGCCTTGTTTCGCATCCGCTATGTAATTAACATGAAATATTTCCCGCTCTGCAGACGTTAACAATGGAAAATGTCGCTGATCACAACACCACGCCGGGCGCCGCCGCCGAGAGGCGACCGCAACGTAATCTCGCTTTTAATTAATTGAATTATCAACACTGTTTTATCTTCCTCTTTCATTTCCTTACTGCTTTTCCCATTACAGATAAAGCATTAGATAAACAGCCAGCCATCTTGTTTGCTAGAGCCGTGTCTGACGTCCGTCTGCGGCAACCTATTAAACCCCGGCCTTGATCAAAGGATCCTTCAGTATCGTTGAAATATGCTTTTGGCGCACTCCATTTCTATCACTGGGAAAAAATAGACTTGAAAGTAAATCAGTAAGAAGTGAGGCTGTAAGATAACGCTACGTATAATATCCTTTCTAATTCAACACACACACACACACACATGGGCGAGAGAGACCGAGACGGGGAATGGTCTGCTCCCATGAGGGTCCTCAATCTAACCAACTATTTTAATTATAGCAGAATTCGTTTACGAAATCATCGACTTCAACCTGTCAGCGCATCTCGAATGTATTGCTCAGTCTCTTAAATAGAGAACTCATATATATACATACAGTACATATGTATGCTACAGTATTTGTGTTAATATCATGTACAATTATCATATTATTATAATTTTTTTTACCACGATTTTCTCCGTAATTTAGTCGTGTCCAGTTCCTCCCCGTCACTAGGGGGCGCCACATTAAGGCTACTACTACCACTCAGCCGGGAGGGCCGAAGACTATCACGTGTTTCCTCCGCGCTATTCGCTCCTTCTGCTTGCGTGAGCTCACAGACGCCCCTGATTGGCTGTAGAGCCGTGATTAATGTGGGAGCACTAAGTACCTCTCGGCCAATCAGCTCTCTCTAGACCTCCGGCTGCGAGAGGTTACAGCGAACTCGCGATCTCCGGATGATCGGCCGCTCGGAGGCCACAAAATTATCATATTATTATCATATAATGTACAGCAAATAAAATATTTATACAAGTTTTTCTTTTCCTGGAGCATGTATACATTTATTTTGACTGTACAGTCTATATATTTTATATTTTTCTGTCTGTCTGTATGTCTGCCTGTCTGTATGTCTGTCTAGCCAGATTTTGTCACAGCATCACGCAAAACTGGCTGGACAGAATTGAATGAAACTTTGGCAGTACTTTGGCATTTGCCTGAAAAAGTTAATGAATGAAATCCATAAATGAAATAAAAATTTTGAGTAGAAGGGAAGTCATGAGCACTTTTGTGCCAGATTATAAACCAAACGTTTTACTGCGCATGCGTCAAACTGTGGGCGCGTCTTAAATCGACCGCTGGACAGAATTTCATAAAACTTTTGCAGTACATACTGTACATTTCTACCTGCACCATAGGTGAAAAATTCATTGTTGAGTAAAAGTGATGTTATGAACAGTTACCTGCCGGATTTAATAATCTACTTCAAAATAAGCTTCTAAGGCGCTACTTGTTTAATGTGAACAAACACCTGCACCAATAGATATTCATTAGAAAAGCGAAACTGAATATTTAGACAGAGGGTTCTGCCGTACAGAAAGACAGACAGACATGGACAGTACGTGGGCTTCAACCTGACATAACATTAATAATAATAATAATAATAATAATAATAATAATAATATCTCTGATTATATAAAATCTGATCAGATTATTTTTAGCTTTAACCTTTTAACTCTTTTCCTGGCGTTGCAATTGTGTCTCAAACAGCGTCATTACACACGGACATGCATCCAGCCGTCTCTTTACCGCTCAAAAAACCTGACATTGAAAAACCCAGCCAGCCTCATGATGCAAACAGATGAGCTCTATTTACTGTAGCCTGCCACATTGCCCTGGGCTCTCCTGAACTTCTCCTTATTCCATCACTAAACCGTACAGTTTTTTTGTGCCTTTTGCATTGAAAAAAAAAAAAAAAAAAAGTTTAGGGCTATGTGAACATCTTTAGTGGTGATAATACAACCGCACAGCAATACACATTCACCGTGTCAGAGCTTAAGAGGTTCTGCAGTGGGGAACAATAAAAGTTCCTATAGAAGTGCCAAACTTTAGCATCATACAGTACATTATACATATACAATATACAGCGCTGTGCCAAAGTCTTAACTATTAAAGAGTGCTTTAGTACAGGTTTTAAATTGTATGGTTTCAGAACGAATGAGTCGGAGCAAAAACACTTTATATTTCCCAATATAACAAAAATGATGCAACCAAAGGTTCCAACAATGTTCAGAAGTCAATAACCTATGACATAACACAGACAAAAACAGAATGCATGCTGGGTTTTGAATGCAATAAAAAAGGAGCAAGTAAAACACACCAGCTAATATCCTTATAGAAGTGCACCTGAGAATAATAATAATAATTATTATTATTATTATTATTATTATTATTATTAACACAGATTTTGCTTATTCATGTTCACCATTAATACAGCAAATGATGTTAATTTATTCATAATGGTCACGACCTTGAGTTATACACATACAAGACCAATCAGGTTTGAAATAAAAACTGCAGGCTATGTTTACTAATTAATATGAACCAAATGCCGCAGTACTTTTACTACAGGATATTGACGGGCCAAGAGTACTGGCAGGGTACAACGACTCACTTTGGGTCTTTTAGGGCATGTAAGTCACTGGCTGTTTTCTGAAGTGACAATCTCGCTCCACACCTTTGGATCTGTCAGCTGTCCTCCGTGTCCAAGCCGATCGATTCCCCCTCGACGGCGCATAAATTACAGGACTCCCTGCTCAGTGCCGGATAATATAAAGCCCCAAGAGTGTGAGCGAATAGTCATTCTGATTGGCCGTAGTCGAGAGTCCTGATCCTAACATCGAAATGTACATCAATGTGGAAACCAAAGAGCAGGCTGTGAAGAATGCATGCAATTCTGCACAGGGAAAATACCATGCGTAAAAGCAGTACGGTTGGTATCCCGGGCCACCAGGACACCTTATCTGGTCCACTTGTGGACGCTTAGTATCCAGACAGCATGTGGTCGCTCTCCAAACTGTTGCCACTTAATTGAAAGCAAACAATTATACAAGCACAGAATCTCTGTTAGGGTCGGCTTGGATCACACAACGTTTGATACCTTTAAATCTTCCCCCAGCATGCAGTATTACCGTCTGACGGTGGGGGGGGTTGGGGCGTGGTAGTCTCGCTTGTCTAAGAGGACGTGGACGCTCACTCCCTATATTGTCAGCGCTTTTAACTGTAAATGTGCTTTTAGTTCCGTCGGTAAAAAACCTACTGTATGTTTGGCATTAGATTAACCTGCTCTCAGGAAAAGTGGCTGTTTAAAGCATCATGCTAATGTTTTTACTCACTAACTGAGTGCACTGGCATGCCCGGACACTCCAGTCTAAAATGCTCAAGACGACACTCAGACCTCTCACTGGACAGATTCCACCGGATTGCTTAATTAACAGCATCTCACAGTTTTATACGTCAGTATGGTTACTGTACACAGGTACTGTATACACATTCGTCATTATTTACAGTACTGTGCAAAAGTCTTGGGAACATCCAAACACAAGCCATACGCAATGATGCTTCTATAAAAAATAAATAAATAAATAAAAACTCCTATAAAAAGCACTAAGTAATAACATAAACAATAAACGGTTAATATTTAATGTGGAAACTCTGTGCTTGAACATAAGCGGTAGTGTTCGATACAGATGTGCGCTGTGTTCTAAGTAAAACAGCTGTTAGGTTTTACTGAGCATGCTGGAGAATGGTCTTGAACATAATAATACAGATATAATAACATTTGTACTACGGATAATGTGCGGCCTAAGACTTTTGCACGGTACCCTGCATTTACGTGAACAGCCTCACTGATAAGTGGTTTTCTTAAGGCTACACAGCTGTTTAGTCCCTTCAGTTCTTTTCGCATTGTGCATATGGGAATACTGTTACCTTCACTATTAAATGAATAATTCCAGGTTTTATAGTTATTAACCCAATCGCAGTACTGTAGTTTCAACAATCTCCTTAGTTGTTTTCTTTGCTTGACAATATTTTGACCATTTTCAAGCATCTTATCCACCATATTAACCATAGCAACCATATTATCACTGCAGTAATACTGTAGTCCAATGGAAGACTATTTGTTTAGATAAATCCGGGTGGTGAGTTGTGTTTTGGCCGGGCAGTGTCCTGTATATTACTACCCTGTATGCAGTGTGTTGATAAGAGGTGTAACGCTGTGGATGATACAGTAGCCACACCCGAGTCCACGAATCCCTTCTGCATGGAGTTGCATCTTTAGGCAGAGATCGATAGCCCGAATTTCAATAGCTTGAAAGTCACCGAGCCGGTGCAGCCCCGGCCTCCGACACCGAGCACTCCAACAGCAAGCTACTCAGCCTCAAGCCCCAAATGCCAACATTTTAAGATAATGCGCTCGTAGTTTAGAAACATGAAGGTAAAATAATACTAAAAGGGCTTTTTATCCCCGCTGTGTAGTTGTTAAATAAAATGTTCTGTTCGCTCAATTATGCGTAATGCCCAAAGTGGACAAAATGGCCTAATGCACGAAAACGACCCCATTGAACAGAACGAGATATAAAAAAAATAATAATCCCTAATAGCTGCAATACATAGTAGGAAATGTCTCATTTTAGAGGCAATACAGACACCTTCTCCTCCTGTACAAACAGAGAAAGCATCACACATGAAACGAGGAAGGAAGAGAGGAGACAAGCTGCATTTCCCAGGACAAATGACACTGTAATGTGAAATTGATGGGGTTGTTTGTCCCTTGATTTTGGTGGGCTGAACACCCCCGGAGTGCTCCACCTTTCGCGAAAACATGGGGCCAATGTGGCGTGAAATGCAGGCTAATTGCTGTTTGGATGCTTGTGTATAAAAACAGCCATTATTCCGCTCTGTCCTCCCTTCACCACCACGCTGAGGGTTAATTGGGCTGTCTGCCAGATGACAATAAATGTAGCATGAAATACAAAGATAGCATGGCCCTTTGTATGCACTTAGATGCAGCCATCGCATGAAAGCACGTCTTTCATCAAATAATAAATAAAAAAAATTTTTTTTAAAGAGTCCGTGCTGTTGAGACCAAATCAAGTATTATTTTACTGTACTCAACTAAGGATATACAAAATGTTTCGATCCCCTCCACATGCACATTATGTACTGTGAGCTGGGGGTTGTATACAGTAGACTATTCAAATAATACAATTACTAGTTACTCAGGGTGTCGACCAGTCCAAATACAATTTTCTTTTGGTCTACACAGCCATATAAGTGATCTTTTTAATCACTCACTTGCTTATCGTCTACACATGTACCACTTTACCCTGTATACATGGTCACGGAGGGACCGGATCCTATCCCAGTGGGGCACGAGGATCGGTACACCCTGGATAGGATGCCAATCCATCACAGGACACACACTAGGGGCAATTCGGGAATTCAGGTTTTTTGGACTGTTGGAGGAAACCGGAGCACCCGGAGGAAACCTACCAAGCACGGGGAGAACATCCATGCATGCAGATCCCTGGGTGGGAATCGAGCACGGAACCTGGAAGTGCAAGGGCGACAGTGCCAACCCTCAAGCCACCAGGGCGCCTACCCGTATGTAAGTTGTCCTTTAAGTAAAAATAAATAAACGACATGACTGGGGTTGGACATCGCAATCAAATTCCACTCGGCTTGTTTGGTGTCAGTTCAACCACCTCATAGGGACCATTGGGACATGGTTTCGGATGGAATCAGCTTCCAGGCACTATTCCAGTCGTAGCTATTGTACTGGATTTTTTCCATAATTATGCTAGAGTAGAGTTTGATCTTATTTTAGCTGTTAACGTCAGCCTACAGTATAAAAAAAAATAATAATAAATTTTAAAAAAGCACCATTTTGAATAAACCCTACATGGGGTCTAATATTCCCAGGTTGCCCTCCCTCTTTGTTCTCTGCGAGTTCTTCCTCGTTCCTTATGAGGCAACACTCCTCAATGGCTCGTTTCCGCCTCGTCTGTTTCTCCGGATTTCTGCAGAACATGGGAATGGCTCAGCAGATGTCCAGTACGTGATCCTGGCACAGGACTTCAAAAAACAACAACCCTTTCTTATGAATGAAGAGAACATTTTGACACACCATCATGAGCGCGTGTGTTGTCTGTGTCATCGTGTCCAAGCGTATCGAAGCTGCTGTAGGCAGACAACGTTTAGCAATTCCTCCTTCAAATTTAACGCAACACTAAACGGAAAGGATTTATTGGAAATCTTTTGGGAATTTCTGCTCTTCTTGTCTTATATTCTCACTATGATCCTCCCTTGGCATGGATCCAGAGAGGTTCATACTGTATCACTAACCCATCCATCCATCAAGAACCTCTGTAGTCCAAATAGGGATCATTGAGGCCAGTAGTGATCATTGTATTTATTCCCGTCTTGTACGACTGTAGTAGGACCTCCGGTCAACACAACACTCGCAGGCGCATGCACACACCAGCTAGTCTAACCTGCATGTCTTTAGACCGTGAGAGGAAACTGGAGAACCTGAAGCAAACCCAGCCAGAGATGTTCGTATGCGCGCACTGTGATGAGTTCCACACCGTGTCGGCACCCGCGTCTGCTCCATGTCCAATATGTAAATATCCCCACACTGGCTTTGACAGAATACCCGCACACTGCTTTGCATACGGATCGCTCCAGGGACAAGTATTTATAGGCCGATGGCAGATGATGTATTAACCATTGTTTCATATTCGGAATTCCGTCTCAGCACTTTTTGTTGCACACCGAGGCTCGTGCTGCTTCAAGTCAAGAAAAGCAGCATACTGCCTCACACCGCACTCACGGTAAACACCGTAAACAGAAAGGCACATAATGAATGTCCCCGGGAATGATTCCGCACCGAAAACATCTATACAAAAGCAAAGCTCTACACGTACTAGTTCACAGATTAGCTACAACAGGCAAGTTATGGAATACATTATACACCGTAGTGCATTATCATACAAATAAGATGTACATTTTTACACATTTCCATGTCCTGGGGATTTGTGCCATCGACATCTCATTTTAATATTCGAATATTCAAAGGTAATAAACAGATTTTTGGATGAAGAAAGAAAAGAAAGTTCAGATTCACAATGCAGTGACGGTCTGCCTCGAAATATCACAAGGTATGGCTTTGTATAGCTATATATATATATATCTTTTTTTTTTTTTTGTAGTGACTTGCAATGTAGTATTTCAATAATAATGCTTTAAATGGTTAATCAGGTATACATCAATAACTCTATCTGACATACAGTACTGTGCAAAAGCCACTTACTCGTTTCTTCATGTTAAATTCAATTAAATGAAATGATAAGAATTAAATGAAAGAAATGGGAACAAATGTTTTACTGTGACGGCTTCAAAGTGCATAAAAAAAAAAAAAAGATTTAAAAATTGTGTGTTTACGTAGCAACCTCAGCAGCAACCTCATTTTCCCTCTCATCCATTCCAACCACTCAGCATTCAGCATCAGCAGCACACCGTATCAATCACCAGCCTGATCACCTGCACCTGTTTCTCACTGGTCCAGGCCTTAATTTAGTTTTTTTTTTTTTATGCTTGACTGATCCATAGGTCACTGTGTGGCTGAACAAACAGAAACATTCCTCTGAAACTGGTCAGGTACAGTGATGAGAGCTAAAAACTTGCAAAAAGTGATGAGTCAAGAAGTAATATTACTATAATAAGACTACATTAAAAGGCATTAAGGTTTGGCTCTTTGGAAGCAAAATATGAAGAAATGAGGGGGCTCAAGACTTTTGCACGGTACCGTATATTAAGGGTTCGTTTGCAAAAAAAAAAAAAAAAAATGAATCTTCATTCTCACAAATCTTTTTATTATTATTATTATTATTATTATTATTATTATGCACCCCAGGAAATATCAATCAAATTGGTGTGTGGTTGTTTTGATTAAGTAAAAATTAAATAATTCACCTGATTAAGGATTCAGAATGTGGCGAGAATTATTTTCGTACCCTTTTTTTTTTTTTTTTTTTTTTTTTTGAAAAATGCCATTTTTGCAAACGAACCCTTCATACATAATTTAGCATGGAGCATCATGGTGGCTCTTCCTACTGTACTGTATGTCATGTGTTTCCTTTTCAGTTCTCTGGTTCGGTGGACTGGCTGCACTAAATTGCCCCTCTAGGTACTTTGTGAATGAGAGCGCAATTGTGTGCATTGAAAAAATGATTCAGCATCAACATATTTAAACTAAGGGCCCGATTTCCAAATAAAACAAGTACGTTTGTAGATTTGCAAAAGTACGTTATTTTTTCCACGAGGCTAAAATCATTAGTTTAATTGTACGTGCATTGTGCTGTACAATGTAATAGTTTCCCATCTCATGTGTGTTTCCAACTAGAATAGACTCTGGATCCATCATACTGTATCTCTGACCACCTCACGATGATGAAGAATTCTTCCGTATGTAACCTCTGTCCAGCTGGTAACAAATAGAACTGAATCACAGCGTGCTGCAATGTCGGCGCTGTTGAAATTAACAGTTCTGGGAAATTGATCAAATAATGGCGTTTCTTGGGCCCCAGGTTTCCCCTCTCTCTCTCTCTCTCTCTCTCTCTCTCATCAGCCACCAGCTCCGCTCTTCTCATTCGGATGAAATTTATAGCCGCTTGAATCCGACTTAAAGGTCAAACGCTGATACTCGTTCGGAAATTGAAGCAGTGCTATTACAAGAAGAAGCACTACAATCTCATCTATGAGTTTGGAGACCCAGTTCTCAAATGCACTAGAACATACACCAGTACAAAAATACTGTTAAACAGAACATATTATTTGTTCGGTCTTGGTAACGTTTTATTCTTTCTCCAGTGGGACTGCTGTCCGGAAACAGAGACTCGAGATAAATTCAACAGCAGAATCCCCAAGATGATGCCTGATTAAGCCTATAAAAAATAACCTACACCACATTGTTTTCTCTTGCCGTTTCTTGTTTTCTTTAAGTCAGCTGGAAGCCATTTATATAGAGAGCTTTTTCTGGGGACATAAAAAAGATCAAAGAAAAAAATGTCTACTATGTTAACACCATTACTGCATACGGTACAGTATATTGTATATCATGTTCTGTATTGGACAATATTTTGTAGAACACGTTTAAAGTACGGGACTACAAGTAGGGTTTTTTTTTTTTTTTTTTTAAGGTACTTTTAAAAAAATATTTACAACCTCTATCATGTGGGTTTATTAAAAATGTTTCTTTCTGTAAAAACAGCAGATTATTAAAATAGTTCAGTGTAGTCATCTTGGTCTCGGTGCTAAAAAGCGTCTCACCTACTGGACCGTACGTAGGAGAAAATGTGAATTTTCCGACAGGATCATACAGTATAACACCATTTCTCATAATATGGGACGTTCTTAATGCTTCTTATCTCTTGATCCACGCGTTGTTTTTTTGTTTTTTTTTATGTGAATATGTATACACAATGACATGTTTATCAGATAAAAAGAAAAACAAATTCTAAATGCTTTTTTCAATTCCGATTTTTCGGTGATCTTAATCGTCATTCAGATGAAAATCGGCCAATTTAGATTTCCCTTGAAAAGATACAGTATGAACATGAAAAAAGTGTTTTACTCTAAAATGCAAGAAAATTGTTACAATATCGCAACATGAATTTGACACGGTTACGGACACTATGCGTTTTTTTTTTGTTTTTTTTTGCGTTTTAAGCTTTTACCAAAAACCAATTTAAGCAACACTTTTTCAAGCTTATACAAATTGTAGTATCAATACTCATAAAGAAAGATGAATAATTAGCATTTACATTACTATTATTGTTTAAGACAGTTTAATGCTGAAAATGGCCATTTTTATGGCACATACAGTATAAAATCATCAACCCAAAACGGTTGAACTTAGCAACTTGAAATTTTGTGGGTAGCAAGATTGGTCACTTCCATGTGGCATAAACTTCTTCTTCTTCTTCTTTGCACACACATCTTCTGTAACATAAAAAATATACAGTACTGGATCAGCACCTGTACTGTTTTGGCTGAATGCAGGCTTCAGTTTGACAGCTGAAAGTGTTTCACATTTGGCAGAGAACAATGTCTATGCTGCACCTTTTTCCCCCCCCATCAGTTCTCACATTTATGTTTGTTCCTGTGTGAATCGAATAGACACCCACTCACAAAAGTAAGTACACCCCTCTAATTTCAGCAAGCATTTGACTGTAGCATATCTTCTCAATGGACAACACTATAGAAATTAAACCTGGGTATATTTTAAAGTAGTCAATGTGCAGCTTGTATAGCGGTATACAGTAGATTTACTGTCCTCAACATACAGCCATTATTGTCAAAATAGCTGCCAAGAAAAGTGAGTCCACCATAAGCGGTAGCAGCTGTACATCTTTAACCATGCAGAGTCACGTGACCTATTCATCGTGTTCATGTGCTTGCCAGTGGCCGAGTAAGTACGTCTCCAGACTCGAACCCTATCGGGCACCTGTGGGACGTCCTCAAGTGGAAGGTGGCGAAGCGCCGTGTGTCCAACATCCAGCACCTCCGTGACATCATTAAAAAACTGAGACACTTTTTAAGCACTGATACCATGTTTTGGCTGATTCTATTGCGCTTTTTGAACCATGCCTTTATTCGTCACATATATATTTCTGCACTGTGAAATTTTTTATTCTTCACATATCCCAGCTTTGCTAGTAGAGCACAGAGTTATCTATTATATGGCGCCTCTGGGGCAGACAGGGTTAAAGCCCTTTGTTCGAGGGCCCAACAGCAGGAACATGGCCGGGCTGGAGCTTGAACCGCTGACCTTCCGATCACTAAGTCACTGAGCCACCACCATTGTCCCAGCAATCCTCAGATTCTCATTTAATGTCTTTCTTAGTAGAACCGAAAGCTGATGGGACATGACAAACAACTGTCAGGTCGTTAAAAACACCTGTACACCAGCGAATTCATGCAAATATCCAATCAGCCAATTATGTGGCAGCAGCACAAACGTGAACAATTATGCAGAGAAAACCTTCAGGTAATGTTCACAGCAGGATGTGGAAAATGTGATCCCAATGTGAAGCCTATCCCAGGAGACTTAGAGCAGGACCAGGGGTACACCCTGGCCGGGGTGCCAATCCACACTCATTGGGAACACCAATCTGCAAGTCTTTGGACTGTGGGAGGAAATCGAACCCAGGGAATCGAACCCAGACCCTACCGGTGCGAGGCGACAAGTGCTAAACACTAAGCCACCGTGTCGCCCCAAATGAAAGAACTCTTCTAATACTAAATTCTCATATAGGCACTTCAAAAGGATTCAAAGGGATTTGATGGCAGATATCTCTCAACATGCCTATAGTGTGTTTCGAAATGAAACCGTTCACATTGAATAGGAGCGTGAGTAATGCTCCGCTGGACTGGAGAGTCATAAAGACTGCAGCCATACAAATGAAAATCTAATCTTTGTCTCAAAGTCATTATCCGTCAACCCTGAACTCGGCACACCGATATGCAGTGTACTGAAAACAAGGTCAAACACACATCAGAGTTAAAGCCTAGACGTAAACGTGCACGTTATACTGTAGCATGGTACAGTATATTCAGTGCATAGCTCCAGCATTCACCCCATGTTTAGCAGTAATGGTGTGCTCTGAGAGGGGTCAGCAGGGGGAAGTGGCATGTGAGAGGTGTCGGGGGGGGGGGGGGTTAGCTGGACTTTAGTAGCGAGGCCAGGGCGGAGGACAGAGCGCGGCCAACACCAGCCCTAAACTATCTCCAGGAGCTCAGACATCAAGGCTGAAGAGAGAGTGAGAGGGGGAGGGGGGGGATGTGATGAGGTCAAGAGAAGGAGGAATGGAAGAGTTAAGCTGAGAAGGAGAAAAACAAGTTGGGGGAAAATGAGAGAATCAGGGCCAGGTATGGCCGTGTATGGACATGAATGCTAAAATCACTTTACCAGCGTCTCACATAAAGCCAGACTCTGAAGGACTGTACAGACTCGCCAGGAGAATGCTTGGAAGAAAAGGTTCGTGTGCTTTTCTTCATAGACCTAGTGTAAAAAGGAAAAAAAAAAAAGAACAGTTCTCTAATAATTCTAGCATGTACAGGGACAATCTGATGATTATGATTTATACAGTACATGCGACAATGACCATTGTTAAAAGCGCTATATAAATAAAACTCAATTAAAGTACTGAAAATATTGGATATTATAATAAAATTAAGTATAATAATTTAAATACCAAAAAAAAAAAAAAAAATATATATATATATATATATATATATATATTATACTTACGGTTACGGGTTAACAGAATTTAACACAATTGACTGAAATCATTAGACGTTTTGCAAAAAAAAATTTTAAAAATGAAAGTGAAACTTTAACGTTTATCACATCCAGAACTAAACCTTTCATAACCTGACATAAACATATTCAACATTTATTAACTTATTTCAGGGTCAAAATAAATCCGGATGTCATTTTGCTATCGATATCAGTGACACATGATGATGATGATGATGATGATGATGAAGATGAAGAAAATGATGATGTCACCTTAGCACCTTACCTCATGTTCTTAACCTCATCATATAGATTTTTTGGCTCTAAGATAGAGTCAGATTAGTTACAACATCCGATATGACATACTAGGATGACCGTATGTGACTCTGCCGTACTACTGTAGATGCGCATTGCGCCACAACGCTCGGGAAGTGGCCGCAACCTTATTTCATATATCCACCATGCAGCCCTACGGATACGACCTCTTGGTAGCGTTTTCTCTAATAGGTTCGGTTTGAGCGTTGTTAAACAAAGAAGAAGAAGAAAGAAAAAAAAAGGTCAGTGTGATAGACAGGACGAGTGTTGGATCTAATAGTTTAAAGCCAAGTGAGTACAGAAAGAGGAAGTGAAGCTCTTAGACATCGTTTTATTTACTCCAACTGTCAAGACCCCGGCCCTAAGTCATAAAGTGAAGATTTGTACTTCCCGAGCGTGGAGAGAGCTCCTGCAGATAAAAAGAGATAGTTCAGAGGTTGCTCAGGTACCTCAGGTTTCCATGGTAACACTGATGCATCTCACACACACACACAGCTAAACAAACACTTTCACGCAGAGATGCCATGTACAGCCGATATCAGGATTTCTGCGAGAAGTGCAGAGAATTTCTCGGACGGTCTGGTAAGAATGCGAGGAGCGTGGGCGGCTGTTAATTAAACGGGAATGAGTGAAGCAGACTTCTCAGGATCTCTGAAATATGGCAGGGGGGGTAAAAAAAAAACACACACACACACACACACACACAGATGTCCAGCATACTGTACAATAGAACAGGAAAGGAAAATTTACATCCGTGAAAAACGACGCAGTTTCAGCAATGCTTACCGTCCGGATCTCTCGGTGATGGACAGCTATGGTTGATTTTTTGGAACGTAAGGAATGTACAGTATTGTAGGACGAAGGAGCGGAGCTTAATAGGAACATACTACTATAATTCACTGTATAAGACCGGTTTATGTTAACTGTTTATTATTAGATCCATGCGGTGGTATAGAAAGTACCAGACAAGTCCTTGAGAATGAGGCTAGGCTGTTACTATAGAAACTATAACGTATTAGAACAAACTCATTAATATGAAGCTACAGATTATATCCCAGTCAGCACTACAGTCAGAGGAGGGCCATTAAATCTAGTATCCACTTTCAGAATTTTTGCTACAAATCCAAAAGTCATGATGGTACGACTGAGGCACACCAGGATATGTCGCGTACTGGAGTCATTCGCAGCTTCAAGACAGAGGGTACAAAATCTTTGAGCATGTTGAAAAGAATTCATAGCATCTGTTTATGATTTATACAGTACAGACCAAAAGTTTGGACACAGCTTCTCATTCAAAGAGGTTGAATTTGTATTATGGCAAGGAAAAAGCAGCTAAGTAAAGAAAAACAAGTGGCATCATTACTTTAAGAAATGAAGGTCAGTCAGTCTGAAAAATTGGGAAAACTTTGAAAGTGTCCCCAAGTGCAGTCACAAAAACCATCAAGCGCTACAAAGAAACTGGCTCACATGTGGACCGGCCCAGGAAAGGAAGACCGAGAGTCGCCTCTGCTGCGGAGGATAAGTTCATCCGAGTCACCAGCCTCAGAAATCGCAGGTTAACAGCAGCTCAGATCAGAGAGCAGGTCAATGCCACACAGAGTTCTAGCAGCAGACACGTCTCTAGAACAACTGTTAAGAGGAGACTGTGTGAATCAGGCCTTCATGGTAGAAGATCTGCTAGGAAACCACTGCTAAGGACAGGCAACAAGCAGAAGAGACGCGTTTGGGCTAAAGAACACAATAAAGAACACAATA